>BOPN01002524.1:95000-120000 GCA_017312705.2 Penaeus japonicus
GTCATTATCACTACCACTCCACTACCACTGCCATCCCACCAACAACAACCAACCGACCATCACTGTTAATATTTACATGTATATTTATAATTCTACTTATTTAAGCATGCATACAAGGATATATGTACAGAATGTATGCGTGATTCTAATATCAGATTTTCTTCGCCTTTGACATGCACTTTCCTAATTTATCAATATATTCTGTGGGATTCTCACTTTCATCAGTCACTGTGCATGTAATTTGTGTCATGACTCCTCGTCTGCACACCAGGGGAGAGACGCATGGAAAAGGGAAGGAGAAATTTCGTGCACTGGAAAGGGACGAGAGGAAATGTTGCATGCAATAATAAGGAAAGAAAAGAGAAGTTAGATATACTGGAAAAAGGTAAAGAAGTTAGATGCTCTGGAAAAGATAAAGACTTAATGCTCTTCTAAGGAGAGAAAGGAGAAATTGGATGCACAGGAAAGGGAGAAAAAATACATGCAAATAAAAGAGAATAACATGCGCAGGAAAGGAAAGAGAAAGGAGATATTGGAACCGAAAGATAATAGAAAGAAGAAGAAGAAAGAAGGAGAGAGGGAAATAATGCCATTCAGAGGGAGCAAGTCTTGAATGTGGAAAAACGGGAAAAAGAGAGGGAAAAAGTGTGTATGCATGGCTGGTCAAGTGCCTGATACGAACTTGCATGACCTCCGCTTCTAGTCTTTTTTTCTTTCTTTTTTCCTTCCCCCCACCCCCAACCCGTTTTTCTTCTGTTTCCGAAATTCGATTAAATTCAGGGGTGGATTTTTTGTCTATTTTTCTTTTTCTTTTTCTTTTTCTTCTTTCTGAGATCGGTGGTTCGATTCGAATTGTTCCGAGAGATTTTTAAAGTTCCGTTATTGTTATCGTTATTCTGTCTGGCGGTGATTATAATGCCAAGGTGGGTTATTACAGTTGACTTGTTATTTTGGGGCAATTACGTCGGCGAACTTGTTCATCCTTATTTTTGTATTATTTTTTTTTCACCGACTTGTATTATTGCGAAATTTCTTGAACTTTATACTTTCGGATTTGCCTTCCCCCTCTCCCTTCTCTTTTTATCATCCTTTCCCGTTCCTTCTCCTGTTTCGGCCACGACCTCTTATGCCTTTTGTTCTTTGCTTGTTCTTCCTTTCTCCCTCTTCACTCCCTCTTTCTCCACCTGTCATATGTTTCCTTTACAATTTCTCTCTTAACTTGTTTTATCGTATTTTTTTATTGTCTAGTTGTGTTATGCTTCTTTCTTTTCTTTTTCCCTCTTTTTCGATATCTTCTTTTCTTATTTTTTTCTGGTTCATTTTCTACCTCTCTTCGTTCTGTGTGTTGTCTTTATGTTATTATTGCCTTCTTCCTTTTCCTTTTTTCTTCCTCTTCTAACTCGCTCGCTTTGGTTTTAGTCTTTGTGGGATTATTTCTCCTCCCCCCCCCCTCTCCCCCTCCTTCCTTTCTTCCTCCTAACTTTCTAAGCCCGCGCGTTATCCCGCCTTTCACCCGCTTCCTTAGGTCACCCGGCCGCCGCGCTCATTTACGCTAGTTTCCGCAAGTTCAACATAATGTGCGAGGTGAAAGTGAGGAAGAGGTCGTATTTAGAGCCGCGCGTGTGTGTATGAACAGGTCCCCCTCCACCCACCCACCCCATAACCTCTCTGCCACCCTCCAGTCACTCCCTCTCACCCCCATCCCCACCCAAATCACCCCCATCCATCCACCCCATCTCCCTCCCCAACCCCAAGCCCCCACCCCCCTCGCGCGTTTAGCCTAACCCACTTGTGGTTCGCGATTCGAGGCGCGCTTATCTACCTACCTACCGTAGCGTCGCGAGTACGTGTTCGGCGTATGCAGGTGTTGCGGTCCGGCGGTTCGCTTGCGGTAGGCCCGGGGAGCCGCAAGGGGGCAAGAGGATGGGGGTGGGTTAGGAGGGAAGGGAAGGGATGTGGGGGATGAGGGTGGGAGCAGGGGAGGGGGAAGAGAAGGAGAGGGACATAGGGAGAGGGGGAAGATTAGGGGTAAGTGAGGGGCTGGGGAAGAGTAAGGCGCGAAAGGAATCGGTGTCGTTAGATTGCGACGGAAAGAGGCTGGAGTGCCGCCGAGAGGAACTCCGTCCGGGGGCCGTCCGAGAGTATGTGTCGCCGCAGCATGATTAATGCGTGCGGGAACGAGTGCCATCGGCCCGGCCAGTCGCAGACCACAGAACGGCTTGATTGATGGCCACTAACAAGGGAGAGCGGCCGGCAGGATGTTTTTATTGGGGGGAGGGGGGGGGGATGTCCCACTTCTTTTTCCTCGCCGAGAACTGCATCTCGTAGCATGGGTTAGTTACTAAAAGGGTAGGAGTGTCTGCGTTTATCCTCGGAACCATACCTAGGTCAAGCAGTGGCGAGTGCACGTTCACACTTTAAACTCCAACTCACATTCACTCACTCATTGAATAATGATAATGATGATGATGATATGAATAGTGGTAATAAGAATGATATTAACGATAATGATAATGAAAGTAATAGCAATAGTAATGCATATCTATGTGCATGCCTATGGTATAGATGGAGGAGACCGCTCGTGCCAGGGCCTCATTTTGGCCGGCGTTGTGGCCCACCGACCCCGCGGAGGATTGTTGTCTCCCTCCGGTAATTTTTGGAGCCAGGCGATCTTCCTCCGCTACTTAAAAAGAGAAATTCGCCCCCCCCCCCCAACACATGTACTTAAACACGCACTCACGCACTCCACTTCTCTCGTACGGAACGCCTTAAACTACATTTTCCTCCCGGTGCGTGCGATTACATGTCCCGCGATGGGTCGGTGTGTCACTGATGGTCGTCGTAATTACACGTCCTTTGGTTGTTGCTGACCGGAAGGATATCGCTTTGGCGTTCATTCACGTAAGAGGCGCGGTGCAAGTGAGTAATGTAAGAGTGAACGTGTGAAACTTTTATTCGCACACATTCTTCTATGTTCATGTGTTGTGTTAGATTTTTTTGTGTGTGAGAGAGCGAGAGAGAGAGAGAGAGAGAGTGTGTGTGTGTGTGTGTGTGTGTGTGACAGAGAGAGAGAATGAGAATGATTCAATGGGTGAATGCTCGCCTGGGTGTTTCTGTATATTACTAAATGTTGCATTTTCCCTCCGGTATCCGACGCACCAAGTAGAGCTGACGTCGGCGATTTTCTTGCGCCAGGCGAGAATTCGAGGCGACACCAAGGCGTTTCTGCACAGGCGACCTCGATGCTCGCCAATTGTTTGGATTTTTTTTTTTTTTTTTTTTTTTTTTTTTTTTTTTCCCAAGTGGTAAATCGGAGTTGAGATGAGACGGAGTCAGTGTCAGGTCAAAAGGGGGAAGAGGATACCTGATGTAACAGTTCATTGTACAGCCGTGTCCTTTGCCTGGGGTGGGCGTCTTGTAATGGCAGTGTTGTTATCCAGCCTTGTGTTTGATATTGTAAACCTAATCACGTCTGATTTAGTTACATCAGCGGGGCTATCTTTAGTTACAAAGTCCATTAGCTGTGCCATGGATAAGCTTATGTTATGGTGTCGATAAGTCATAATAAAGTGGTTGTCACCTGATGGTCCCACTCCGACACTTTCCGGATCGAACCAGAAATCCAGACAGGGAAATGAAACGCCCTTGGACAAAGCATGAATCAGTCTGGCATTCGCGAGCTTCGTTCGACTCGACCATAACATCGCCTACCGCATGAAGTCCCTCGCTCTGACCTTGGGCGGGACAGAGGATGGACCGATGGACACCTGGTGGTTCCCAGCGCTGGCTCGCACATTGCCGCAGAGGATTCAGTCGGGATGTTTTCCCTTCTTTTGTGCTTCTTTCTTGGTCTTTCTCCCCGTGTTTTCTTTATCTATCCGGGCTAGTGCTTATCTAGTCGTCGGCCATATTTGCCAGCACCAGCGGTCATGATGTAAATGGAAATGCCTCGTTGTTTACGTCTCTCCCTCTCTCTCCCGCGATGCCTAATATGGCAGCAAAAGCCACGATGCTTTTGGGTGTTTGTAAGGCTGCGACTCACGTGGCTGGGTGTTTATACGTTTCCACTTCAGAAGAAGGTACCTCAGCCTAGCATGGGCCTTGTTGATATTTGTTGATTGTGTATTTCTGATATGTCTGTTAGTTTTATTTTTTTATTTCTTTATTTTTATATTTTGTCCTGCCTTCGTATTCTGATCATTTCTCCGTTGTTACCATCTAAGTATTATTTTTTTTTCCTATTGTTATATTGGTTCCTTGCCAGTTATGTCGAGCTTCGCAGCAACAAGTCTGTGTTTGGCGCCTGTAATCGGGTTTGAAGGTCGCTGCTTTGAGCCTGGAGTTATTGATCCTTGACGCTGGTCCTTGAGGGCTAGTTTTCATTGTCTGGTCATGTGGCGTAATGGAGGTTTCTAGGTAGAGATTAACGATTAATTACCTTGTTGAGAGTTACGGTATGCTGAGGTGATACGATGTGTTCATTAATTTCGAGATAACGGTAAGGGAGTGATTTCTGGAACTGTGGTAAAACAGGGAGCTTGCAGGTACTGGTGGAATGTGCTACTTTTTAAACGGGGAAGTCAGACAAGCGACGCGGCATGAGCTCAACTCTTCTGAGCCAGCATTACCCGGAAGGTTCTACGAAAGTTTCCAGCCCTCGAATACAAATTTTCTTGAGGGCGAACGGATGGCTAAGCCCTTTTTTTCCCCGCCGACTTTCGTAATGAGATAACCTGGTTAATGTCCTTAATGCAATAAAGGCAAACCATTAGCTCTCCAGACCCACCATTTTCGCTCAGAGTGACCGGAGGGGATTACCAGGGAACCTCAATATTGTTGTAGAATGATGGTGCAGTGGTAGCGATGGCGGTGATGGCTGCGGCTGCGTCTTAATACCTTGTTTTTGGCTGCGGGCGCTCACCTCAAGGCCTTCCTGCCGCGGGTGCTGGCTGCTGGTTGCGGCGCCGTTCCAACACCTAGAACTCCCGCACGTACAGTCGCACGCTGACGCAGGGCTTCACTTCGCGCCCCGCCGAAGAGAAACTGAACGGAGGGCTCGGGACCGCCTGGGGTTGGGTGCTTGGAGTGGTTTTTAATGTTACGATCACGAAATTAAGTTCCTGGTCTGGTACGCTGCATAATTAGTCTTTGTGCGTCATTCGGTGCATAATTAGTCTTTGTGCGTCATTCGGTGTGTCTGTGCCTTTCTATATAGAAATACATGTAGATGAAATATGCCCCCCCCACACACACACACTCTCTCTCCGTACCTCCCTCCTTCCCTCCCAAATTCTGAAACTCAAAGCTTCTCACGCACAGACGGTAGGTATACTAGCAGTGTTTCATCAATCTCTCTCTCCCTCTCCCTCTCCTTCTCTCCTCAAAACGTTGGATAAGTTTGCTGACGCAGGTTGTAAGGAAATGAGTTCGTCGTGGATGGGACTTACTCCGAGGCATTAGAGTTTTGGGCGTGACCCGCGTGACCTTTGCGAACTGCGTCACACTTCGGGTATGGCGCAACATCTCGAGCGATCCCTTATCCGATATCGATTCCTCCTTCCCCTCGAGATGAATACATGTAAATTGCAAAGGCACCAAAGAGGGTAAAAAAAAAAGACGAATTACACGATGTACATGCGGTATTTCCGTGATGCTTGCCTCCTAGCACCAAGGAAGGGTTGTGGCCCAGGTGCGTGCGGCTTAAAAGGCGAACTGTAATATCCCGTAAGCAGTTCCTCACAGCCGTTTACTGAGTATGTGTGTGTGTGTGTGTGTGTGTGTGAATGTTTGTTCGTGTCACAAGCCATTCGTAATTTCGTACCGTCGAAAAGTTCGTCGTAATAATTGGAGTCCTTCTAGGGAGGTGTTCTCATCCTTGCCCGAGTGTACGCACAGCAGCACCGTTTTAATAATGGTGAAGATCAATGGCAGGATGAGCCAGGGTCACGCCGATTGGGGGGAAGGGGTCGCAGGGTCAGGGGTCAGGGAGTATGAGGCGTCTCTCTAGTAAAGGTTTATTGCCGTCTGCGCCGCTGTGTTCTTTTGCGATTGCATGTCCTCAAATATGTATACACGAACGTCAACAATCAAACGCGCGGGCGAGCACGCACGCACAGTTACGTACGTGAGTAGCAGAGCCGCGAGGGGGTTGTTATTGTCACTAACCCCGGAAGCCCCTCATTATCATTAGGAGTCTCGTCTTCTCGCCCGGGTTATAAATCCCTTTAATGTTGACATTTAGATATCTCCTGCCTCCTTCTTTTTGTGTGTCGTCTGTTTCATGTTTTTTTCCTTTCATAGTTATTTCTGTGTCATGTTTATACCTTCCTATGTTGCGTTTGTATCTTCCATCTCCCACTTCTTATCGCCACAAGGAACTACGTCGAGGTGAACCTGTACATTTCAGTGACACAGAAGGGCGTCTTTGTCCGTAGTACCTTGAGGCGTCAGACCAGAGCATCGCGTCGTGTTCTTCCTCCGTAACACAAGTTCTCCGAGGTCGTCCTTTGGAACTGATCGCGCGAGAACGCCTTTTAACTCCATCTACAATGGCGGCGAAGTATGCTTAGAACCCCATGGAATCTGGTGAAGGGTTTTGGCGTTGTCATTTTTGAGGGGAGAGCGGCGTGACACTCCATTACAGGTGTGTCAGGGATTGCGAGGTGCCTCTCTCTGCGCGAGGGTGGAAGGGAGAGAGAGGAGAGAGAGAGACGGGAACTGAGTTCAGGGTTTGCTTGGTTCTTCATTTATTGTTAAGTGAATTGTTGAGTCTGTTCGTTGGTTTCATGTAAAATCCGTGTCCTAATTAGATTCTTGTTCAGAGAGAAGTTTTAATATCGTTGAAACGTCGGCCAACATTAGATTACGTAACATTTATGTTGATGGTATTACGTTCCGTGCAGCTAAAGAGGACCTCGTCTGGCTGTGGCAAAGAATGCAGTCCATTGCGAATGATTCGTTACATATCATTCTTTATAATACAAAGGCTATGTAGACGCTGGATAACACGGACCAATGAAATGCGAGAATGAAAACGTCGCATCATGAGGAACGGCATGCAAGCACAATCAAAAGCCTTCCGTCGTGTTTCAAAGCTATTTATTGCAGAAAGTCAACATTCTGTAATATTCAACCTTGACCTCGGAATAAAATCCCGCAGTGAGTTGATTACACACCCCCTCACCCCCTCACCCCCTCACTCCCTCACCCCGCGGGCCTACGGACTGCAGTGACGTGTCGGGCAGGCCTGGCACGCACTCGACCAAAATATTCAAGCTGAGACTTTGTCAGGAAGCGCCGATGAGGGAAAGGACGCATGCAAACCAGGCTGTTCTCATATTCCATGAAATATGTTACACCCTTGAATTCCCGCTATTACATTCATCCGTGATGTGTGACCCTTTGAATAGCTTATTTTGGACATCATGCTTCGTAATATAATTATTCTTTATGATTGCTGATCTCCCATAACACGTGACGTATCCTGACCAGATGCGAAGGGTGGGGGTGGGGGGGGGGGGCATATAGAGCTTTACTAACTCCCACAAATACATGTCTGTCATGCGTAGGTCGAACAGGAATCAGTTTTAACGTTCCTCGAGTGTTACTGAGAAAGCGGTCACAGAAGTCCATACACCAAGTATAAGGGCTTCTATTGACATCTGAAGCGGGAGGGTGGGGGGGGGGGTCCATGACGAGCCCGCCGGCGTTACGAAATCATTCCCCGGAGGCCTCGATAGCGTCGTCGCAGGAACCGAGGTGACTGGGAGGGGGGTGGGGGCAGGCGCGGAATTATCGACAGTTAAATTGCGTTTTATTTTGCTGCATTGTATATCATGTCTGGTTGTTTGATGTTTGACTCTGGCGGGGTTGCCTATCGCCGCCGCACACGCTAGCCCCCTGTTTGTTGTTAAACTTAGCTGACCCGAAGGTCACGGGGAGGTTAGTTGAATGTTTCGCACTGCAAAGCTTCGTGACTGTTGATGCGGCCTTCAGCTACGATATTGGCGAGAAAATTCCCCGGATGTGAAGATATTTATGTGTGATATGGTGCATGGTGCGACCGGGAGGTAGTGTTTTCTGCGTTTATTTCATCTTTGCTGATTTATGATATTATTGGCATATATAATGGTATACCAATTTTATACTTATTTTATATGATGATTGGATGTATGCATGCGACGCGAGCATTGTATCCATTCTTCAGGTAGGCCTCCACGGCATTCGGAGTGACATTCAGGCACACCGGTGAATCGCCTATTCATAGCTCTAAAGTAGGCCACACATTTGGTAGCCTGTGCGACACTTAGCCGTATTCATGCCAGCTCGTGCGAGGGCTGAATCTCAAGTCTTGTTGTTTTCCTGTGAGGAGAGAAAGAACTAAAGGCTAAGATGGGAGTGCCCTGCCTAAACCCTCCCCTGGAAGTGAAATTGAGTCGACGGCGATTGGCGAATCTCCCCAACCATTACAATTCGATTATCTTAACGACACCGCCGCCTCCACCACCAAAATCCCGGGAACACGACGCCAGAAACAAATGAAACGAGGACAGTTTCGCCGCGTCATGGCTTCTATCGCCTCCTTCAGCGCGACCAAATCACTTATTGAGGTCGAGGGTTTGAAGTCCGGTGGCCTGCGGGCCTAACCACCTTTTTCCTAACCACCTCTTTCCCCTCGCTGCTAGATTTTCATGTTGTTGTGAGGGTATGTGATTGTATTTTAATCAATTATTTTATGTATTTGGTCTATTTTTATGGAGGACATCTGACGGTTCGTTATATTGTTTACACACGCACAAGGCTTTGCTTCTTTATTGATTCATTTTGACACGTGTGTGTGTGAAATTTATTGTTATTGAATAAACGTGTATTTTCTTATGGCAAGCCCCCGAGGCATTCACCATATCTAATATCAGCATTTACTCAGCAGTGGACGTAAGACCTTTACTAATAATATGTTTCCTCTCTCATTTCAGGTAAGCCAATGAGCCAATCGTCCCTGGGAGGAAAAGTATGCCAGCCAGGTAGTATAAAGAACAGGCATTTTTTTATTTGGTAATAAACGTCACGTTGGCATTGGTACGCCATTGACAGGAAATACAGCCGATTGTTTGGTTGTTTAGCCTTCGGTCGTTTGGTTGTGATAGAGAGGGGGACGGTGGACGGGTGAAGGTCGGGGGATGAGAGGGGGAGGGGGAAGTTATTCCGCATCCATTGTCGGTACCGTTTTAATGAAGGCCTGGGAGATGGAAGGATGTGAGATAATTACTTGAGAGAGTGTTAGAGAGAGAGAGAGTGAGGGAGGGAGTGAATGAGTTAGAGGGAGAGGAAAAAGGGAGTGAAAGCGAGAAATACGATAAGACAGACTGGCAGAAAGGGGAGAATTAAAGAAGTATTGAGTAACAGCCCCCCCCCCTCCCTCCACACACCAAAGGACGTGAACGGGTGAAGAAGCACGGTCGATATTGTATAGGGAGTGTGGTCAAGTGTGGTGTGTGAGGGCAGCTCCGACGAGTCCAGCGCCACATGGAGGTCCACGTGACATGTGACACCGCTTCCATTTCTGCGTAGGTCTTCCCCTGCATCTGTCTGTCTGGGTTGATCTACAGTCCCATGGTATTGTCTGTGGCGAGTTTTAGTGATGGTTAATTCTATCGCCGTTTTCATCCCTCTGCTTATCTGTCTGTGTTTATCAGCGACTATTATACGGCAAGCTCTGAGTCAGACTTATATTGTATTTAGTTTATGATGGTTTAACCAATTCTGTCCGTCGTCTTTCCTTCCGCTAACAAAGTTCGGAATGATTCTTGTTAGCCGACAAGATTCAGAGTGATCCTTGTAAGGAGATAAGATTCAGAGTGGCTCTTGTTAGCGATAGGGTGGGGATGGATTTTCGCTGGGCGTGAAAAGTGGATATTTAGCAAAGCTTGATCGTTGCACCCGCCAAGCACCCATCCTTCCCTCGGTGCAATCGCTGTGTTTTGCGTCTCCCTTTTATACTTTTTGCATTGTTGATTTATAACTTCCCTCTTGTCGTCCTGTCTGTCTGCCTGTTTGACTGTTATGACTCGTTATCGTAGTCTCTTCGTTTCAGTCTCTTGGTCTATCCTGATCCCATTCTATTTTCTTATCTTAATCTCAGTCTCTCTCCTATCTTGGTCGCTCCCCCCCCCCCACCGTCTCCTCGCCTCATCTGTTGATTGCGTCATGTTGCAGTTATATCGTATGTCTGCAGCGACCTCCCAACCCCACCCCCTCCCATCCTTCCATACCCAGCTGATCGGTTGTCAATAGAACAGCTCCTCTTTGCTGATTGGTGGAAGAAGTTCTCGTGCAGAATGATGATGACCAGATTACGGTTTTCCTTTGCCTTTCTTGCGGGCTGTCATGGTCAGGAGGTGATCATGGTCCCGCGGCCGAGACAGCAGCTGCGGGCGGCGAGCCTTTTTTGCCGGGCCGCGCGGGAAAGACCTCATGCATGGCCGAAGTCGCCTTCTCGATTCCGGCAAGCTGGAAAGGCGATTGAAGCTGCAAGAAACGGTTGCACTTCACGGGCTGCCGGAGACGCATTCAAGCAGTGCAAAGCTTGATTGGGTCTTGCAAGCTTTTGCGATTCGTTTGCTTGAGAGAGAGAGGATTGTTCTGCGTGATTCTCCTCCACATCAATGACTGTCACCCTCTGAGTGATCCCCTGCACCTCCCTAAGATGTTGCACTTGTGCGCAGTGGAAGGGTTGAGAAGGATCCACGCAGTTCGGGTGGCAGATGTTGGGGCAGTCAGAAGAGCAGGAGACCACTTCGCTCTTCTTGGTGGTCTTTCCACACACACAGCAGAAGTATGGCGGCGTGTGCCCTCCGATGCCTTCGATCCGCTTAATTTTCTTGTGAGAGTGGTTAGTGGAGATCCCGGAAGTCATCCTGGGCGTGGCAGAGACTTTACTCAAGGACGTGGGGGGAGGGGGTGTATGGCATACTCAGGGGGGCCGGTCGGTGTTAATTCACCCAGGGTACTGTCCCTGCGGATTCCCCGAGAGCTGTATCACACGCCAGTAAGAGAGGGGGGAAGGGGAAGAAAAGATTAAGAGAAAATAAGAGAAAAATATGACACGAGTCATACGCAGTATGAATGGAGTGGAGTGGGTGGGTGGGTCCCTTGGGGGTGGGGGAGGTAGTGGTGGTGTTCGGCGGTGACGATTTGATGGTCGAAACTAGTGCTTGACAGGTAGTTTGCCAGGTCGTTTGCCACGGCTGAATGTAAACACAGAGGTGCGGACAGGAATGTAAGGACTAATAGCCAGTAGAAAAAGATATAAATCTTCATGGGTTTTCCTATTAAACGTTTGACTTTTTCACAATCACTTCCTTGGGTATTCACACGGAGGTATACCAAGCGCCACACTTCAGCAAGGGCTGTGGACTTTGCAAAATCGTATTTTGCTGGAGCTCCTCGTCCGTGTGTATGGACGCTTCCTCTCTCTCTCTCTCTATCTATCTATTTACCTATCTATCCATCTATCTATCTATTTCTTTCTGTCTCTCTATCTATCTATCTATCTCTTTATATATCTATTTATCTATCTCTCTATCTCTTTCTCTCTCTCTCTTCCTCTCTCTCTCTCTCTCTCTTTCTCTCTCTCTCTCTCTCTCTTTCTCTCTCTTCCTCTCTCTCTCTCTGTCTCTCTCTCTCTCTCTCCTCTCTCTCTCTCTCTCTCTCTCTCTCTCTCTCTCTCTCTCTCTCTCTCTCTCTCTCTCTCTCTCTCTCTCTCTCTCTCTCTCTCTCTCTCTCATCTCCTCTCATCTCCTCTCTCTCTCTCTCTCATCTCCTCTCCTCTCTCTTCTCTCATCTCCTCTCTCTCTCTCTCTCTCTCTCTCTCTCTCTCTTATCTCTTATATCCTCTCTCTATCTATCTATCTCTCTATCCCCCTCTCTATTTCTCTCTCTCGCTCTCCTTTTTATAGGAAGTAACATCCCGTTCTTTTAGCTACCTCGTTCATCTTTTTTTTTCTTATCTCCCTCCTCCTCTTCCTCTTTTACCGCTTCGCCTCTTATCTCCCCGATCTCTCTCCCTCCGCCCTGCCTCCTTCCTCTCTCGGCTGTTTATTCCACAACATAAATTCCCCTCTTCTGTATGTTTATGTTATCCGGTAGGGGGGGGGGCAGCAGTATGACGTGAATAATGAGGGAAGTCAACATGTAGTATTATGTGGGATCTGCGATGGTATCAGTCTTGTTGCCATGAGGTTTCTCATAACTGTCCCAGTTGCTGTGTTTAGTAAGAGGAAACGTGAGGAAACACACCCCGTGGCGGTCTTGCGTGTGTGTCTTCTTCCTTTCGGGTGAGGTAACCGGGATCTCGTAGAAATATGACAAGGCCTGTCTGTATGTATTGCCTGGGTGCCATCGCCATGACGTAGGCTTCGGTAAGGAATGATACGTATGTAAACCCTCTTTATTTAAACTCGGTCTGTGTCACTAACTGTGTGGGATGGCTAGGGCGTCTAAATCGGTGTTTGTTGCGTAGGTTGATGTGGCTAGCAACTTGGTTAGTCTAGGAACTCAGTTTCTTGCAACGGCCATCGCCGTTCACTGCCTAAGGGGAAGTTGTTGACGGCTAGTTGACCAATACGTAAGTGTTTCCCTTTCCCCTTCCTCTTTCGACCGGACTGCCGCTCTAAATTTGATTTCTCTCTCTCCCACTCTCTCAATCTCTCTCTATCTATTTATCTATATCTTTTTCTCTCTCTCTTCCTCTTTCAATTTCTCCCTTTCCCTGTACTTCAAATTAAAGTTGCGAAACGAACAGACGATTTATTACGTCTTCCGCCCCCGGGGAAACGGAGGAGGTCGTGGGGAAGAGAACCTTTGTTGATGTTGTCATTGTATTTTCAGGACGGAGGTGGCTTGTCGTGTTTTCGTGTCTTCCCTTGTTTATCTTTGTTTTCTCATGTGGTAGAAGTTCTTTAGTTCTTTCTGTTCCTTTTTTTGATAAGAGAGATCGTGCCCGCATAGTGCAACCAGTGACCCGCTGCTCTTGTTCAGTAAAAGGTTGGCTTATGAATGCTGTGCTGAGATAGTGTATTTCTGTAGGTCATGGACCAAAACAGAAGACTTATTTATCATGGTCTAAAAATCCTCTTGCATTTTCGCATTTCGTCTCTTCACAGCCACTCTGTACACACTTCTGTAGTGTATTAATACGTAATGCGTACTCCTTTTTTCGCACTGCACCTGTGGCTATTTGCATGAGTTAAACCGGGAGAAGAAAGAGGAAAGAGAGATAGAGAGAGAGATCAGGGAGGAAAAGACAAAAAAGAGGGCAACAGAGGGAGAGGAAGAGGGAAAAGATAGGGGAGGTAGTCATAAACCGTGGGTCACTCCTTCACCCTTGGTGCCATCCTATTTCTCACTGCCGTTGCCATTACTTGCCCATCTCATCTCTCATTCGTCCCGAGTCACGTTTTTCCCTTCCCCTTGGGGTGTGACTCATCTTGCAGACCTACCCTTCGCCTCCCTTCATAGCTGCTACTTCAATCATTTCTTCCCTCTGGTGTCAGACGGGGCTTGTCTTTTATATGCCTTTATTTATCTTTTTTTTTTCCTTAGCAGAACGTCCGGTTTTATATGACTTCATCCTATCCGCATGGGCTATTTTCCCTTTCCCTTCTCTTTCCTACCCCTTCTATTTATTTCCCTTCCCTTTCTCCATTTTCCTCCACTCAGACTTCTTAAACCCTCTTCATTCATTCCCCCCTCCCCCACCCAGCCCCCAAAAGCCGCTTAATAGCTGTACACTATGCAAGCACAGTCTCTCACTTGACGGAATGTAAAGCCTTGCGTAGCTCTGAGTGGCGCGTCCTTGGCAAATCATGAATCTGCGAGTTTAATTACGTTGGGTTTGCGTGCAGCGTCAGCCCCGGGATGTGCTTCTGCTTGTGTTTGTCGGAGGAGGAAATTTCGTGTTTGCTTTCCTCATTTTATGTGTTCTTGTTCATTTGCATTTGTTTGATCAACAGTGTATGATAGCTGTATGACGCAATGGCATAGTGACCGTGTAAAGTGGCAAGGGAATATGAATGCTGTGTGTGATTCTGTGTCGGTTTGTGTGTGTGTATGTGTGTAAAGACTTTAGTAGTTGCAGGGATGGTGCTGCCAGGGTTGCAATCTAGGTCGACTGCGCCCTCATCCTCATCACCAGCAAAGTAGTCCCAGGCCGCTCGCTGTGTGCCAGGACTTGCCACCTCCCGTCGCATTGTGCCAGTGCCTCGTTGAAGGCGTGGGCTTGTTAGTGGAAATCCCACGCTGTCTGCCGGGATGTCGGTCACGGGGCTGAGCGGGGCTTCTCTCCCTCGCCGCGGATGAGGTGTGTCGCGGGAGAAGGCCAGGGAATTATCCCTGGTGATGGGCGGGCCGGGGTGGGCGGGGGTGGTGATTATGTATGGGGCGCTCTGGCTTGGGAGGCGTGACTGTCTGTCTGTCTGTCTGTCTGTCTAGATGGCTGTGTGAGATACGTTGCTGTATATGTCTGGCAAGTGGCCCTAAGGGACTGGGAACGGCCGGGCTTGAATCTGATCGATAGGGTTATGGGAGGTGCTTATGTTAGGCGTTTGGGAATGCATGCCGTTTCATGGTGGGCGGCTCTGAGGGGCGATTTTGCGGCGGGGTCGTGGGATGCATTTCTCGGTGTCTGGTGTCAATGGGAGTCATGGTAGGTTAATCTAGAGGAAGTGGGGATGACTCACGGCCTGCTTGTGGTAGTTCAGATCTTCCGGGGGTAGGGGGAGGGCGAGGGGGAGAGCTGGAGACGGCACCCCACCGGATGTCTGGATTCATGCAACTCCCATGATGATGTGCAGCGCGAGAACCAGACGTATCTGTAATCCCTAAATCTTCGATCCGTTTCACGACCAGATACGATTAGAAGAGGTGATTGCTGTGGCTTGCTTTGGTCATTCATTCCCTTCAGCGTGTGGGTGTGTGGATGTGTCTGTGTGTGTGTGCGTGTGTGCGTGCGTGCGTGCGTGTAGGTGCTCAGCCACGCCTGTTCCCCCTCGGAATGCGGTGGGCCTCCACTGGGTGTAACAGAAGACGAGTGTGACATCACGACCTAACTTCCTTCTCCTCTGCCACCTGCCCCTAAGTATACCCATTACAAGTGATCAGTCCGTGTTACTCTGTTTGTTATGTTTTGGATGATTTTTTATATACTCGATGTAAAGGCTATGCTGCTTCCAATGCTTCTTGTAGTGAACCTGACTGTTTTGATGTTAACGTTGCATTTAAGATTAGGGTCGAAAGCACTTGGTATTTTAAAATGTTTGGCAATTCAGCAAGTATGGTATTAGTGATACAGCGCAGCGGTATTTTTATGCCACTAATAAGGATCTAGGCATTTTGTTTTGTAAAGAGCTTTGAGAATTTGAACTCTGAAATATGACACAAGTGAAAGACCCTCCCCTCCCCCTTCCCCTGCTTGCCCTGTCCCCTGGTGGAGGTGCTTTGCATATCGCCACAAAGCAAGCGGTTCCGGTGTGGCCCGGCTTGACCTTGGCGACGGAGCTTGGTTTGTTGAGGGGGGGGGGGGTGTAGGTGGTTAGGGAGACGCTAGCTAAGGTGAACCCCAGCTTTTTCTTATATTCTCATTATTTGTATATTCTCTCTCTCTCTCTCTCTCTCTCTCTCTCTCTCTCTCTCTCTCTCTCTCTCTCTCTCTCTCTCTCTCTCTCTCTCTCTCTCTCTCTCTCTCTCAACTCACTCACTCACTCACTCACTCACTCACTTACTTCGTTAGCGGGTGTAAGAGACACCGTCTTCAAGTGGGAGGGCGGAGGGAGCAAAACTCGATATGGTGGCCGCGGGAACGAACCAGTTATGTAAAGTGACAGAACGGTGTGCTTGGCCAACCTAGCAGCACAGTGCGGGGATTATATTTTTTGTGCGCGCGTGTCCGTTCGATTGTGTGCTTTTTTGATTCGTTAAACCGCGAGTGCTTTCGTGCTTGTAAATGGGCGGTTAGGGTGGTGTAAAGAAAAGAGATTATTGCGTGCAGGGTCTTCCACGCCCATCCACCCGGGGAGACGCGTGCTCCTGTAGAGGTGTCGCTCAGGTGCCACCGACTGTCGCAACCGGAGTGCCAACCACCTCTCCCTCTTCCTCTCCTCCCCTCCCTCTCCCTCTTCTTCTCCTCCGCTCTCCTCCCTCTCGCTCTTCCTCTCCATTCTCCTTCCTCCTTCTCTTCCTCCCCTCCACTTTCCTTCCTCTTCCTCTCCTTCCCCTCCACTCTCCTCCTCCTCCTTCCTCCCTCTCTCTCCCCTCAACTCTCTTCCCTCTCCCTCTTCCTCCCCTCCATTCTCCCCTCTCTCCTTCCTCCCTCCTCCCTCTTCTTCCTCTCTCTCCCTCTTTTCCACTCTAATCCTCCTCCTCCTCCTCCTCACCCTCCCCTCCCTCTCTCCCTCCCTCTCTCCCTCCCTCTCTCCCTCCCTCTCTCTCCTCCCTCCCTCCTTCCTCTCCTTCCTCCCTCCTTCCTCTCTCCTCCCTCTCCCTCCTCCCTCTCCCTCTTCTCCACTCTAATCCTCCTCCTCCTCCTCGCCCTCCCCTCTCCCTCTTCTTCCTCCCTCTCCCTCATCGCTTCGACCTTTTGGAGGATCCATCCTCTCAATAACTGCGTGAAGTATGTGTGAATCAGCGCCGCCGAAAGATGGCGAGACACCCTGGCGGCGGATCAACAGACTTTCCTTGCCTCGCCGAAGAGTTGTTGCATGCAGCTGGTGGCGCAGACGGCGACGTAGGGCGACCGTGGATCGTTAGACTGTTCAGAGCCTGCCTGCCTGCCCCGCCTGCTTTTTCTCGTCACGGCCGGCCTGCGCAGAGGGGCAAGGGGCTAGGGGCGGGGGTGGCGAAGACGTTACAATTTTGAATGAGAAGAGACAGGGGGGAGAAGGCGTGGACGGTGGCGAAGTAGGCTGGCTCGGACAGCTGGTGCTCTCATGACGCACCAACTGTTACGCCACATGTGGGTACGGACTGTGGGTTACTCAGTGGGTAGAGGCTCGTAATTCTCTCAACTGTAACCGGGATTTTTGTGACCGTGTGGCTCTTAGGGGAAAACAAATATATGAATAGACTGTACACTCTTAATATGGGGTTGGCTTATGCGCAGAATAGTAGATTATTGGCCGAAAATGATAGTGTAAGTCCGTTATACAGGAGTAATTCAAATTTTACGTGTTTATGCAACACATTTTTCTGTCGCAAGGACTAAGCAGGGAGTGTGACCAATGATTCTTAGTGCAAGTGACGCAACGCACGCACTTGAGCTCAACCAAGCAAGGAGAAGGATAACGAGACGAGGATTGCAATAAAAGGTCAATTAGTTGTTAATAGATTGGTCTGCAGCTAACTCGTTCTGCAGTGCTGTTGATTTGTTATTCGTTGTTATAAGTGCACACGCATACGAAATAAAACCCACACACTGCACGTACACCACCTTCAAGCTCAAACTCAAACACTCAACTCAACACATTCACACTCAACTCACTCTCACTCGCACTCTCACTTACCCTCTCCCCCCAAAAAGCTACAATTCCTGGTCGTAGACTCACACACAGACACACGCACGCACACATCTGTGTGTATGGTATGTATGTATGTTTATATGCAGACGATTAAAAAAAATGTTTTGATGTTTTCATTCCTTGTTTTGTATGTATTTGCACTTAATCATGCATGGTCCTAAAATAAAACCATGAAACGCCGGCATAAATTTACCCATTGTGTGAAATATTATTTCCTCCTTTTCCTCTCATTACAGGAGGACGTGTTTTTATTCGTACTCCACATTTAAACTCCACGCGTTTTCCTGATATTTCTCCCAGTGCGGTCGCAGTCTGCGGTCAAATCGTATTTCTAGCGCGGGAATCCGAGTCTCCGTTGCGCAAAGGCCGACCTCCGGCATACACGATATACTGATATATATACCGATATACCCACTGAGGCTCTCACGACACCCCCGGCCCCCCAACGCCCGCACCCCCATGAGCAGAGGCACGGGGCATCGGGCTTGCATAAACATGAGCGTTGCACGGGAAATGGATCGGGAATGATTGCGCGTGTGGGAAACGGAGACGTTTTCACTTCTGCCCAGACTCGTTCACATAATCACCTGTTGTTTCGACACACGGCGAATGAACTTTCAGATTGGGCGGGCAGCGTATTCGTTTTCTCGGGCATTTTCTTCCGCAGCCGCAGGTGGCCGTGAGACCCATTGTGATGCCATCCGCGGCACGATGTTTCGCCGCGGCTGCGATAATGAGGTGCGTCGGCGTAATGGCAGGCGTTTAGCAGCGCCGGGTTAACGAAAGGGACGGACGGACGACCTCGCGCGGCATTTGGCGGCTCCTCATATGGTGTGGACCCGAGGGGGGAGGGGGAGGGGGAGGGGGAGGGCTCGACCCAGATATGGTTATGGGGCCCACGCGAAAGTAAAAGTGCCTCGCGCCTCCGCAGGGGGTTGCGGGATGACGCGAAGGCGCGGCGGAAGCTCCCGTCACGTCGCATCTCGTGTGTGTCAGCTCAAGTCGACGTCAATACGGGCCTCCGATCCGGGTGCTGAATGCGAAGCAAATAGCTGTTTGTCGGGTGTAGGTGATGGGGTTTAGTTATTGCTAATGTGTGTGCTGATTGATATGTACTTTTGAAGGGAAATGAAGTGTAGACAGATTACTGAGCGGGACGTAAACTTTAAAAAGAAATGGTATGTTAGGCTTCTCTTACTTCGTCACCCTTTCCTCCTCCATCTGGCGAGGCTCCTGCGTGTGGCTCCCAGGAAATGTGGTGGCGGTGGCTGCCGTCGCCAGATGGTGGACCATCCCTGGCTCCCCCCTGCCCCTCTCACTATGGCTCCCCCACCTGCGTGCTGTGCTCTCGTGTAGACACCCCCCCCCCTCCCTCTCCCCTGCGTACGTTGCAAGACACATTTTCAGTCCTGTCGTCGTTTCATCGTAGAGGGACTTCATTAGAGCGTTTCTGATTACAAACTGGGTTTTTTTAGGACGTGGTCATGTGCTCTTATGTTTTTTCAATTGCTGGTAAAACTTTTCGCGCTGAGGATAGGTGTTAAAGCGCTGCATGTGTGGGTGGTTGTGTGCGTCCGAGCCCGCCTTTTCATAAATTACTGCCAGATTAATTGTCAGAGTTCGTGCCTCAGGGATGCCAATCAGCGCGCCAACTCGGTAGGAAAGGGTCTGCGTTTTGGGTGCTATTCACCGGCTAGAGTTTACGCAGGTGTTGATGTCAGTTGATGAGAAGCCTGAGGTAAGTAGCAGAAATAGTGCGTGACGTCACAGGTGTTACGGTTCTCACAGGTGATGCTCATGCAGCAGCTAACACGTACGAGCTGATGTTTATCTTTGTTGTTGTTTTTTTTTCTCCGTCTGGCTTGTGCTTCTCTTCCCTATTACTGAGTAGTTCTATCCCCTTCAATTTCTTGCTTCCCAATCCCACCGCAACGTTCACCTGCACGTGACGGTCTCCCCCCCCCTCCTTCCCCACCTCCCATTCCTTACACCCATCTCCTTTCCCCCTCGCTCCTCCCATTCCCTCTCTCTTCACCTCCCCATCCCCTCCTCTCCTCCTCTTCCTCGCTTCTTCTCTTCACCTTACTTACTCCTCTCTCCTCCTCCTCTTTTTCTACTTCCCATTCCCTCCCCTCTTTTCTCCTGTCTCCCCTTCCCTTGCTACTTCCTTACTTTCTCCCCCTCTCATATCCCCCATCCTCCGTCTCTCCCCTCCCTTCTCCTCTGCTCTCCTCTTCTCTCCTCCCTACCCCTCACTAGGCCCTCCCCTCCCCACCCGCAACTCAGCTCCCCCACATACCATCGAGAGCGAAAGTCATATCGTAGGAATCCGAGGGAATCGCTTAACCTTGGGAGTTCGGGAAGGACGCGTGTTTTGTTTGAAAATTCGATTTGTAAACAACACGATGCTCTCTCCATACGTGGCTCCCAAAACAAGGGGTCGGGGGGGAGGGGGGGGGGGGGCAGGTGGCTTTGGCCGCGAATCTTGAAACTGTGAAGTGAATGTTAGGGGGGCGGGAACCCGGTGCTGTTGGTGACGGGATATAGTGTGCGTTCTCCAGTGCTCAATGTGTACTAAAGTCAGTCCCTTATCACACGTTTCTGTGATAAACCTTACATCAACAGGGTGGCAATTAGTTCAAAGTAGATCATGTGGGAGTTTGAGATATTTAGGCTTAACATGCTCTTGAGTCGCATCACTCCCTTACACTTTTCTAAGATAACTTTACATAAAGACAGACAATTAGTCAATGGTATTTTATGTCAAGACCTTTTAAATATTTTGCTATGGTGCCATTAGAAGGTATTGATGGGTTTTGAATGTGTAGATAGTGAGCTAAAAACAAAAGAGTTGATATGAAAAAATGTGTATTTATATAGTGGTGGTTGCTTACAGAATGATTACATAGGAAATCCTTTGCTAATATTTTGAAAGTCGTTTGTTTATACTTGTTATTTTACCGGTAAGATTATAATCCTTGCGTTTGCCTTTGCATCCCCAGTCGTTTATTTTGATATGTAAACATTACAAACATGAGTTTCGCCCAGGGATGTATACTGCGAAGACCCTGAGAATGTTTACTTTATTGCTCAACTATTTATAGCTTGAATCCTCCCTTGCTTGCCTTGCCCAACCATTAGTCAAGTCAGACAGGTTATTGGTATATTTAACATCGGTAATCAACTTCTCTTGAACGATGCCTGCCTGGTCAAATGAATAATCCCTCGGATGCCCTACATGGCTTGCAACAAGAAGGAAAATGTACTCAGAGGGTGTTGTGCATTACGGGGCTAATTTTAGACATGATGCTGCAGTTAGCACGCTTATAAGATAGCAGATAAGGACACTGCGCGCTCCGACCTTGAAGCATTCGGCTTTGCTATTCGTCGAAGACACTTTTGGGTGATATTAGTAAGCAGATGGATGACAGCCGTGTGCCCCATTGTTACGTTACGTAACGACCGTGGCGTGGTGAAGGGTCAGCACTGTCGCTGGTGTTAACTAAACGTGATATGTTGATTTCCCTGGGGCCAGCTGAGTGGGAGGGAGGGGAGAGAGGAAGGGAAGGGAGGGGGGCGGTTGGGCGGTGCCTTATATGGCCCTGATGCCCAGCATGTGTGTCAGGGTCGCCCACACCGACGCACCTGTTCCCTCTCCCCGTCGTGCACCTGCGCCCGTACACGTGTGGGAGATTTCGGCAGCGGAAAGGACGTGTCACATCGTACGGTACCTTCCTGTAAAAAGAGTTTGACCATAGAGTCATTCGTTACGTTTTTGTATTAAATCGTTCGGACTTTTACTGTTGCATCTCTCGCCACTCGCAATTGAAGCGTCCGGTGCCGGTTGGACGGGTGGTTTCTTGCCCATTCATTTCCACTCCGACTTGAAAGCAGAGTGACGCACCTGTCGCAATACATTTCCTTTTTCACATCCTACTAAGTGTTGCTTAAGGTAAAAGATCCTTGTGTTTCTTTGCGCCGCAGTGGAGTAGGCAACGAATGTGGGCGCCTTCTTTGGTGCGCAGGAATGTGTAGGTCGCCGGGAAGTTTATGAATGAAATCGAAATTTGCCGGTAGTGTATTTTTCTTATTAGCCCGATGACGAGGAAATGAATGAGCGATTGGTAGGCCAGTAATCTCACCTTATCCCCCCCTCCCCTCCCCTCTCCTCCCCTCTCCTCCCCGCGTCAGCTGACATACCACGCGCTTTCAGAATTCCGCCGCAGTTGGAACGCGTATGTGAAGCTTCATGAAAACTGGCAGAAAGTTGTGCCGTCACGAGTGGCAGTTACTCAAGCGAAAGACAAAATCATGCAACTGCCTGTCTCTTATTCGCGCTCACGTGTGTTAGGATGTATTTCATCGAACTCTTTACACCTGTTTATTCGCCTACTTGTTTACGTTCGAC
This sequence comes from Penaeus japonicus, assembly GCA_017312705.2. Classification (NCBI taxonomy): domain Eukaryota; kingdom Metazoa; phylum Arthropoda; class Malacostraca; order Decapoda; family Penaeidae; genus Penaeus; species Penaeus japonicus. The sequence continues at coordinate 116,979 of BOPN01002524.1, forward strand.
CTTTGAGTCACAGAGAATGTTCTACAGCGAAACTTTTCTGTCATGCCTGTGTGGGTGCTTGTCAGAGAGGCAGCAGAGGATGGCCACGTGAATAAGCAGTCCTCACAGACCAACTGGCAAGTGGGCGGAGGTGACAATACCCCCCATCCCCCTCCTCTCGCAGCTCCATCTCTTTCTATCTTTCCTCGTGCAGCCTGTGAAGAAATGTAGTTTTATTCTGAAGATTTCTACCTAGTTCAAAGAGAGAGAGAAAAGAAAAGAGAGAGAAGAGGAGAGAGAAGGAAAGTAGAGTAGAAGAGAGAGAGAGGAAGGGAGAGGGAGGGAGGGAGGGAGAGAGAGAGGGGGGGAGAAGAGTAGAAGAGAGAGAGAGAGAGAGAGAGAGGGGGGGGGAGGGGGGAGAGGCCTCATCACTTCCTCCATGTATAAGATGGCCATGATATTGTCTTTCCGGCCACGCTTCCAGGCCACTCATTGTCCTCGCCACGCCAGATGCTAATCGGAATGCAGTTATTTATAGTACTATTAATGGGAAGGAGAGAAGGTTGTGTCACATTTCCTTTTTTTCCGCACTCCGACACCAAACAAAAGAAATCATCATTCGCTTAATTCTGAGACGCATTAGCTGTGGACTATACACTGACTTAAATGCGAATATGAATCCGATTTCTTTTAAATGAAAACGAGTAATTGCCAGCGGAAGGTTTTCTGTTCCTGCGAACCTTTCAACAGTCGGCAGGTGAGGGTAAGCGGGGAGCCGGGTTGATGCTGGATCTCGTGGTTACTGTTGCCTCTCTCTCTCCCCTCTCTCTTCTCGTTTTATTCTCCTCTTTCTTTCTCTCCCTCCCTCCCTCTCTCTCTCCCTCTCTCTCTCTCTCTCTCCCTCTCTCTCTCTCTCTCTCCCTTCCTCTCTCTCTCTCTCTCTCTCTCTCTCTCTCTCTCTCTCTCTCTCTCTCTCTCTCTCTCTCTCTCTCTCTCTCTCTCTCTCTCTCTCTCTCTTTTCGCCCTCTTCTCCCCTCATCCCTCCCCTTTTTACTCCCAGTTCCCCAGCCTCATCGTCATTCTGAAACGGTGTGAAAGAGAATGGCCACTTATAAGCTTTATCCACGCGGAGTGTTGATAGTCCGGCCACCGTAGCGACAATACCCGCCACCCCGTGCCCGGCATTGCTAATCAGCTCTAGTTTCAGATGCAGGTCGTTGCGATGGGTGTTGCAAAAGGACGTCGCGTGATGCTTAGAGGGAGGTTATTTAAACATATTTGAATAGGTTCTTGCGAGAGGCTGGCGGGAGCAATATGGGCATACTGTACAGTAATAACCGGCCCGCGGAGTGACGGTTAAACGGACTCTCACAGCGGGCATCGGCGGGGCGCGCTTTAAATCCTGCCCGCCATACCCGCCGGGCATTCTCTGTTGTTGTTGCACTTGAATTCGACTCTGCAGACCATCTCCATTGCATGTGTTGCGATTCCAGGGGGATTTTCTTGGTACATCAACGGAAGTGCAAAAGGTTAGGCGCGGAGAGGACCCGCGTGAAATGAATGAATAGAGGATTGTCGGATCTTGTGTCGCTCTCCCGGAAGATGGGATGATGGTATCGGGTTTCTGTTTTACCGGTTGCTTTGTTTTGTTTTTGTTTTGTGTGAGATGACGTCATTCTATAATGTAAAAGTACGAAGTTTTTGTGCTTGCACGTGAAGCGGTACCGACAATTCGCAACTTGCCTACTCGGTTGTCATAATTGCAAAATCTAGGTATAAGATTGTTCTCACACCTGTTTTCTCTTTTTCTATTTTTAAAGAAGAGTCCAATCCTACATTTTTTTCTCACCTCCGCTATCTTACATTTCAATTTGCATCCTTTTACATCCATCCCTACCTACAACACGCAGACCGGCGCTGCAAGTCCGTATCGGAAGCTTGCTACATTCATGCGGTTTACCTGCCTGTGCCTGACCGTCCTCGAGCCCGGGCAGCGCGCTATGGTCTCGGGGCTAAGTGGCGGCGGCGGCGGCGGTGCGTGACTCGAAACCACGGATCACGCAGTGTGAGGCGGACCTGCTCCTTTCGGCCACGTGGAGGGAGTGAGAGTTGGTGGAAATCGGTGAGAGTGAGAAATGGAGGGAGGCAGATGGATAGGTCGGTAGGTACTACACAAGGGTAAAGGGGAGGAAAGCGTAGAGGAAGGGATAGGGTGGGATATGTGGGTAAAGGAATAAGGTAGGATGTTTACGGATCCTGGCTATGGATCGGGATAAATGGATGCTGACCAACGCCCTGCGTGCATGCATTAGGCGATGAAGTGCAATCGTGGCGATTAGTATGAAAGCGGGAAAGGGGAAAGATACTGGTGTTTGTGTGTGTGCGACTGTGTGCGCGTACGTGCGTGTTGCTAATGTATCTCGGTCTTCTTAGTGGCGGCCTTATATAACGATTTTACGTCTTCGCATGGCCCGGGTCCATGAGAGAGCGCCCATATATTCTTCCTCGGCTCTTGCTTGCTTTATTCTCGGTTCTTTATTTTTTTTCCTAATTTCCCTTCCTTTCCTCTCCTTCCCTTCGTTCCCATCGCCACCAACCTTTCCCCCCCCAACAGCGTTGGCCTAGCATTTACCAGGCTCTTGGAGCGAATAAATACAAATAATCACACTATACAGAAACGCTGGTCTTGGCTGCCCGCCGTTGAGTTATTGATCGAGCGCAACCCCTCAGCTGTCGGGCATGTGTAGCCTTTGTATCCACTGGCGGATTGCCGAATTGCAATGGGTATAACATGCGGATCCATCTGCTTCCATTCGTAGCGCTGCGGGGAATTTCCCAACTGAAATGCAACGTCTCAACTGCAGTCCGTGTAGTCGGCCATATCGTGTTTTGGCCGAGATACTCTAGCGATCATATGATGTGTGTTTTAATTTTCTTTGCGTTCGATTATTTGTTCCGCGATCGTATGCCTGTGTTACGTAATGGGTATGATTGTTTGTAATGCCGTCATTGTATTTAAAGGATGGTCTGTGAGGATGAGCGA
>BOPN01002524.1:125000-135000 GCA_017312705.2 Penaeus japonicus
TCTTCCTTGGGATGGACTCGGTGTCTTCTGGGGTTCGGGAATTGGGCGGAAATGTCCGACGATCGAGGTGATTAGAGTCTGGCGCGAGATCTGGTTTCCTTCGGGTTCTTCGTATAAGGTGTGTTCAGGGTTGTGTTTTATTTCTTGTTTTTGTGCTTTGCGTTCTTGCTACTTCTTAATGGAATTTTACAATTTTCTTCTATTGTCAGTTGTTTTTCTTTTCCTCCCTCTCTCCCTCTCCGCCCACTCTCCTCCTCGGTCCCTCTTTTTCCTGCTTTCACTTAGTGTGTGTGTGTGTTTTGATATGAATGATTTCTGTTAACACTATTGGGTTTTCGTTGTTTATTATTATCCAGTCTCCATAACGCGCAAGATTCACGGTCACATTAACGCCCCCAATTTATTTATGTCTCATCCACGACCCGCTCGTAGACTTCGATTTTCAGTTAATTAAGTTTTTTTTAACACGTTGTTTGTGTAGTTGATGGATTTCTCTCTCGTGGGTGTATTAGTTATGTAGTCTGTGGATGTGATTCCGTCGTTCTGATTTTTGTTTATTTATTTATTTTATCACTTATTTGCTTATTTATTTGTCCCCTGTGACTCAGCAATGTTGATTTTAGTTTCTGGTATTTTTTGCAGTTGGGAAAAGTCGCGTGGCGATCTTTTATTTATTCAGTAAGTTCTTCACACGCTGCAACTTGTAAGCTTTTTCAATAGATCCTCCCCTCCCCCCAGAGTATGAAGAGTTACGAGACTTCAGCTTCCGTGGCCCGAAGTTTATTAGAAATTGTAGTTCCACGACGACCGTGAAATGCAAGAGAATGAAAGTGTAGCTGTGCCTTCTTTGGAGGACATGAAGACGTTTCATTTACATCTCAAGAATCAAGAACAGTGGTTTCCAAATTTTTGTGAACCACCTATCTATCCCACCTATCGACGACCTTGTGCCCCTCAAGGATAATGCTAGTAGTTGTCTGTATTTTTTTAAGTATATATTGAGCATTGTGGTGAACCTTAATTAGCAACGTTCTCTATCTTGCATGGCAACAAGAGAAAAAAAAAACTTTGGATGCTTAGGAATGGATAAATAACTAAAAGGTTAGGAGTAAGTCGCGAGTCCCATGGAAATCGGGTGAACCAGATGGGGAAAAAGACCCGTGTTAGGTTCGTTTGCTTGACCGAAACCTCGAAACCGCCGAGTATGGGATGCAATTCTTGAGACAATATTCGGGACAGACTCGAAGGGGCTTTAGGTGGCGACCGCACGTCCTTAAGCGGCTCACGAGGCGGGAAATGCGGGTGTGGGATTGCTTGTGCTTGCTCTTGAGGCTCTTAATGGCGTGGTATCTGACTGCAGGTAAGACTCGGTTATTGATTGTGGGCGTCTCCTGCTGCTGCTTGTGTTGATTCACCTGCTGTTGCTGGCGCCTGTGATCGAGCCAGTAGTGTCTGCCAACCAGCCAGCCTGTCTGCATGCCTTGTTGCCTAGCTTGTAGTCCGTCCCGCTTCGCCTCGTGGTCGTCGTCCTCGTCGGACTCCCTCATGGCTAGTAGCAACTGTTTCGCTTAGTGTCCGTAATGCATTTCTAAATAGGCTATTTTGCCGGGCTATTTACCTCTGCGGGAAGGACAACTAAAGCAAGCCTCCGTGGTTTTCGCTTTAATTCTTCTTCGTTTTCTTTATCATACTTTCTTCGTCTCCATTAAGCCGGAAACGGAGTCTTTGCCTTTTAGTAGATTGCCTCTCGTCTTGGCCAGAGGCCGAAAGGTGTCAGGTAGGAAGTAGACAAGTTCTCGGTGAGCTGCAGGAAACAAGTCAGCCATTGGTCGGTAAGGTCAGGAGGCCAATTGTTTGCGGGAAGATAAATCCAAGGAAGAAGAAGCAAGGTGCGGCGAGGAACAGGCTGGGTGCGAGGAAAGGGAAACTGCCTTGAGAAAGTCATATTCAGGCGCGGTTAATTGCTCCGATGATTTGTGGAAGGTGCAAGACGACTGACGCAGCCATGACCAGTGTGACCTGATGACGATGACGCCTCGCCAAGGTTACCGACTCTCTCCCATCCCCCGTCCCGCTCCCCTGCCTTTTTCTCAGGCGCTGGGACGGGAGGCTGACAGCGGCAGCGGCCGCTTCTGTCGCAACAACACTCACCCACTCACCTCCGCCTGTCTGCTCGGCCGCCGCCGTCACCGTGCAGTCCGTGTCATTCCTCGTGTCGGACACCAGCCTGACGGCGATTCGCTCGGGTCGCTTGTTTGCGCGTCCGCCGAATGCACAACAGTTGACTGAATTCGCACCAAGATTGGAAACTGGAGAAGTTGCGAGCGAGTCCTGGCGGTGTTAACACGCGCCGCAGTCGTTCTGACGGAGATTAACATGGCGTGAATACATAATGAGCCTGGCAGCGAGCGAATGAGATCTACTCCATCTTAGGCTCCTTAATATGGGCTGTCGATAAGAGCATCGACGCCCGCACCGCCCGCACTCTAGTTGGAGCCATCCACCCTCCCTCTGTGCTCAGGAGATACACACGCTGTGTAACCTCCGCTTGCGGCCTCATCTACACATCTCTCCATTAGTGTGAACTCTGCCCACAAACGATTTGGTTTTACCCGAAGACCCCTCCCCATTAACCACAAACCTCAGTACCATACACTCGTATATACTACTCACACAACCTTCCTACGCCATCTACAGACCTGTGGAGAAACATGTCTTTTGCCGCCGCCCGCTTCCAGCTTCCTACTCCACCGGACGCCGCTCGGACCCTCAGCCTGCATGGAACCCTCCGCTTACTCATACCGCAATTCATCCTACCCCGCCGTGCCATGAATGGTGTCATGAATAAATGTATAAAGGGTCGGGCCGCAACTGGAAGAGCAGCTCCCGCGATGACGTAAGACGGAGGGGGAGGGGATGGAGAGAGAGTGATGGGGAACTCTTGTATTTATTTAACTTGCGTGACTAGTCTTGGGTGTCGAGAGGCCTTTGCTCTCCAGTAGTTTTGTTTTATCTGGGTTGAATAATTCCCGACGTTTTTTTAGCGGCATGGAATGACAACCCATCCCCCGCAGTGGACCGAGGGTGAGCCGGAATTCGGATCCATGTCGTGACGGAGATCAGAGTAGGTGCGTGGAGGTGCGGCGGAAGGTTTATGCTGATCCACAGGATAGCTGGATGCGAAGTGGATACATACGCGCCGTGGTTTCCTCCCACAATATGGAATCATGTTCTCTCCCACAGGCGACTAGTGGCGTTTGGTGCGACACTGTAATTACCCATAGTTGAGCAGGATCTGTGTGGATTATCTCCCCTTTGCTTACCCTGCCCCGCCTGCTTATCGCCCTTTCGCCCGCCTCTCCCTACCCTTCCATGGCCTGTTCCATCTCAGCATTTCCTGCCAGGCCTCCTCTCCTCGCGGTCGTGACGCAACAGCTTCGACGGCACGCCCGGGGGCGTTCTCTTCTCATCCCAATTATCAGCGCAGTGCATCCGCCGCCCCAAGACACCTGCCCTCGCGCTCCCTTCGCGCTGTCCAGCCTGCCACTCCTTATCGATTTGCCATTTGTATCTGTCGAACTTTCTGAGTCATCTCGGCTTCTCGCCCGACGCTCTTAGCGGCCGCCGTTAGTTGTTGCTGACTTCATTGCATTGATTGCCGGCTGTACCTGCCTGCTTGCCTGCCCTGCTGCGCTCGAGATCGCAAGCGTTTCCCAAGCCCTTCTTCAACCGCTTAGGAGTCGGGTGGTCGAAGCGGAGGTCCTTGGATGTTATCGTTTATCACGTCTTTCCTTGTTAGGCACTCGGTATTTTCCATCGTATATCTTTCTCGCGTGGCTCCTTAAGCGGTGCCTTTCCTTCTGCTTGTGTTTGCGTGCTTTTATGATTTGGTCGCTGCTGATGAGTTTGTTTGTGTGTATGTGTGTTTTTGTTGTTGTGTTTTGCATGCATAACTGAGATTGCATACAATATGGTGTCCCCGATGTAGTATGTACGAAATATTCAAATATTTAAAGAAATGTGCGAAGAGCTACCCCGTTATCGAAAGGGGTAGCTCTTATATAAATGACGAGTCGTGATAACTTGCGGCACGATATCGGCAACGCCAGCCCAAGGGTCAAGCGAGGTTAAACATGAGCCAAGGGTCGAGGAAATGTGGAGGAAGGAAGGGAGAGGCAAAAGTTAAGAGAGGCCGGCCAGTAAAGACGAAAGAGAGAGGATATGTTGCAAAAGCTGAGAGGAGAGATCACGGTCACTCAGTTTCCGCTGCTACTTTTTATTCAGCGTCTTGCAATGGGCGCACGATTCAACTCACCAGCGATCTTGGTGATAAGAGTTCGGTTCCGTTGCCTGCTTGTGCTTCTGAGTCGGTGGTCTCGGGATTACGTCATGGCCGGCAGAAAGTGCTCTCGCCGGGGAGAGGCTGAGGTCGAGCAAAGAACCTGTGCCATTATAACAGGCGTCTGTTTTTACTCGGATTTTGTGCTTTGGTCTTTCCGTTTTTATTGTTGTTTTCCACTGAATTAGCCCATAGGCGATTTCCTGCCGGCACGATGATTGAAGATGATGTGGCGATATCTCTTTTCGAAGGCCCGAGATATGTGTGTGCTTCTGATAATAAGTTTAGATTATATTTCCAATGATAGAGCAACTGTACAAAGTACTAACATTAATCTTTCCAAAACAATCTACACTGATAAGAAAAGTGGAAAGATTTTGCTGTCCTTGTAGTTAACTCCATGGGTTTATGTGACTAAACAAAATCCGATATGAAATATGATCTCATAGTTAGATTTTTCTCTCTCACCAACTTAGTCACGTCGAGAATGTCTTTTTATTTTTTGCAACTTAGTTTTTGTTTATCCTCTAAGCGCATCCATTTGATATTAATGTGATTAACGACTGCATCGTTTTTATTACAGGAACGGTTGGAGCGTCTACACAATGAATTCAACGGGCAAGTGTCATCCCTACAAGTGGAATTAACAGAAATCAAGAATATCAAAGAGGACCTCACACGCTACATCCGGGAGCTGGAGCAAGCCAACGATGATTTGGAGAGAGCCAAAAGGTAAAGGGAAAAAATAGGGATGTGTGTGTGTGTATATATATTTTTTTTCTCTCTCTCTCTCGTTTAGGTCCGACCTTGTTGGCGCCGTCTTCTCTATTTTTCGTTTCCATCGTCTTTGCCCCTTTTTTATGTTTTTCTTTTTTTTTTACTTTTTTCTTTCATTTAGAAGCTAGTGGAGGGGAATACTTAAAGCTGTCAAGGTGGAAGAGAGAAATGGAAAATCTGGCTTGGCTTTTATAGTTTGCGTGAATAAGTGAACTTGCAATTATTTTTTTTCATATTTCGGTGTTTTATTGAGTGTACACAATTTGACAACCGCACACACACACACACACACACACACACACACACACACACACACACACACACACACACACACACACACACACACACACACACACACACACACACACACACACACTCTCTCTCTCTCTATCTCTCTATCTCTCTATCTCTCTATCTCTCTATCTCTCTATTTCTCCAGCTCTCTCTCTCTCACACACACACACACACACACACACACACACACACACACACACACACACACACACACACACACACACACACACACACACACACACATACACACATATACACACAAACTTTCTCTCTCTCTCTCACTCACACACACACACACACACACACACACACACACACACACACACACACACACACACACACACACACACACACACACACACACACATACACATACACATACATACACACATATACACACAAACTTTCTCTCTCTCTCTCACTCACACACACACACACACACACACACAGACACACACACACACACACACACACACACACACACACACACACACATACACATACACACACACACACACACACACACACACACACACACACACACACACACACACACACACACACACACACACACACACACACACACACACACACACACACACACACACACACACACACACACACACACACACACACACACACACACACGTTCCAATTAAAGTTAAATTGTAAAATTCTAGTCTAGATAAGAAAAAGGAGCTGCAGAATGACAATGATTTATCTATATTTGAATGTTAGATGAGCTGACGAGAAGGAAAGTATTTGCTTCATTAGAATGTAAATAGCTGTTTTGTTAGGTCTTGACATAGTCTTAATTATTCAGCTTCACTTGATGTCACAGTTCTTTGACTGATTTGTTGAGGTTCTTGTCTGTAGTAAGTAACAAGTTATTTGCTGAAAGTTTATGTTCATTGGCGTGTAAGTGTTATTTTTTATTTCATTTATTTCTGTCCTTTGCTCTTACTCAAAGAAATATACAGAATGGTTTATTGTTTCCAGGATTTTGGTTTATTATAGATTTTGCAAAGCTAAATTTTGATCAAATGTTCTTTTCAGAATCAAAAGTCCACCTACTGAGCATAAGTGAAAGCTCCCAGGACTGCCTTTTTTTCTTCTTCTTTGCTTTTCTTTTCTCATCTTTCACATAAATATTTCCATTATCTTTCATCTGTTCCTCAATTTCCATTTCCTTTTCCTTTCACTTTTTCTTCTTACTTCTTAATTTTCTTTTTCTTTCTCCCTCATGTTATTGGTTGTCTTTTCCATGGTATTCTGTCTACTGCTTCCATTTTCTTACTGCTTCTGCTGCTTGTTCTGATTTTTCCTCTTACCTCATTTCTGTCTTTTTCTTTCTTTGCTCTTTCTTTTCTTCCTCCTCCTTTTCCTCCCTCTGCCCCCCCCCCAATCCTCCTTCTCCTCCCCCCCCCCATCCTCCTTCTCCTCCTCCTCCCCTCCCCCCAATCCTCATCCTCATCCTCATCCACCCCCCCTTAATCCTCTTCATCCTCTTGTTTACCCATCCTTCTTCTGTGCATTCTTCCTTCTCCTTTTCCTCCTTACTGCTAGAAATATTTTTTTTACTCATCACACCTTAAAATACTTGAGTAGGATGAAGTGAAGTTCACTCTAAAGACAAGGCTTTTGATGAATAGAGCTTATGTTTGATTCATTTAGAGTTGCAGTTATAATATTATAGCAAATCATTTACAATTGTTCTGAACTCCATCTACGGTTAATATTTACTAATTAATTTGTTGGAGATAGAAGTACATGTTTACATGCTTTGATATTATTTTTCTGTTTTACACAGTGAAGGCTTCACAAGTGTTTAGTCATGTACTAGGCCTACCTGACCTAATTTATTTTCACCATTTCTTGAGTTTATTTGTTTTTTAATTCTCATTATTACTATTTTTATTTATGATAACATTAGAGTAACAACACTGATAAAGAAGATAGTAATAGAAACAATTGTTTCCCCAAAGTTTTCAAAGAATGGAGTAAATAGATATGGTCAGGTAGGCCTAGCACTAGAGCTTTGGGTGAATATTTATGTGTAAAAGAAATAATTAAAATCAAACCAGAACATGTGCCAGGGATCAGTGGCTGAAAGAAAATCATTAATTTTAATGAAGTAAAGAGAGATTCTGAATTCAAAATTATTTTTCCAGGGCGACAGTGACATCATTAGAGGACTTTGAGGCAAGGCTAAATTTAGCAATCGAGCGAAATGCCTTCCTGGAGTCTGAGCTTGACGAAAAGGAGGCGTTGAAAGTTATGGTGCAGAGACTGAAGGACGAAGCCAGAGGTGAGATATACGTGAGATTGAAATCAGTTTGCTTACTGTACAATTTAGCTGAAGTTTAGCTTGGTCATGGGTTGTATGAAAGTAAGGGGATACTTTTAAGAGATCACAAGAGGAAAAGATAAAGAATATTAGAGCTGAATTACAAGGAATAATGATTTGATATAGTTCAGCTCCTTCCTGTATTACTTAATGCAATATCTTTTCTCAGTAGTATACATCACAGTTGGGCTTTGGGTAGCTTCCAGGCTGTTTTATCTCTTCATTTAACAAATTATTTGCATTCTTTGTTCAAAATATAAAATTCATATATGTACTCTATACCCGAGCATAGAAAGATAAAGCTGTCAAAATTCGACAGATCTTCGGCAGGAGCTGAGTGTAAAAAACAAGGACGACGATGAGCCAGATAATGACAAAGCTCTCCAACACCAGCAGAATAATCACCTGCACCTTCAACCACCTCCCAAGTTACAGCCTCCCCCTCAGACAGTCTCCGATGAAAACGTTGATTCCAATAAACTCGTTTCCAGCACACAACTCACAGATTCTGTTCCAAGCACACCTGTAAAAAGTAAGCTGGCAGATACCATGGCTTTGGCTTTGGTGATTTATTCCAAAGTTTGTTTTGATTATTTGAGAATCAAATGGTGTTGAGTGTTAGAGCTAACTTTTTGAAGTTAACACTGGATTATGCTGATAAATGCATGTTAGGTCTTGAGTTTCTATTTTTATAATAGAATAATTCTTTTGTAACACAAACTTTGCTTTTATTTGTGTTTTTTATTTTTCTTCTTCTTTTTTTAGGAAGTGTGATTTATATTATAGATTTTATTTTTGTAAGAAAAAGTTATATTTGTCTAGGATGAAAGAAATCATGACTGTTTTAGGAAAAAGTAATTTGCTTTACTTGTATTACATGTAATACAATATTATTTAGATAGATGTAGAATATGAGAATTAAATGTAAATAGTTCTGTATTGTCTTACGTGATCAGTTTAATTCCGAGACTGATTATTTTCCCCGTTTTTTTGTAGGGAGATTACAAAATTCAATCAAGAAAGTAAAAGGGTTAGCTACCTCATCATTGATTATAAAGAGAGTAAGGAAATCATTACTGATGCTCTTGCAGCCATTATATTTCCTTTTTAAAAATGTGATTTGTTTGTGCATGTACTGATACTGTATGTCCTTAACCAATGATAAGTTTTTAAACACTAGTATTAGTCTTAGGGTAGGATATGAAATAAATATGTCATTAAAAATTGGATTATTGGATTCATATTTGATTGTGATCAATTTTTAAAGATTTTTTAAAACCAAAAACCAGATTTTTTTATACACAGTTTGGTTGTTTGATAGAAAATACATGTGTAATAGTAATACTAAAAATGTAGTCCCTAGTACATAATAATCTGGAATTTTTATGTAGTTATTTCTCTCCAATGGTATGACTGCATTTTGCCTAAGATTGATTCTTTTTCAGAGTTGTGTTTTGTAGGTGTAATTATTCATAGACAAGAGTATTGAAACACAGGATGGATTGTGTAATTTTGACAATATTTATACATATACATTTTTGTAAGCAGTCACTGAAGAAGGTGAATGCCATATTTAGAAGTCTATTTACAGATCTTTTTTTACTTATTATTATTTTTTTACAGCACACCCTTTGCACAACATAAACAACGGAAGTGTACCAATGACGCCATCAGCAAGGATATCAGCTCTCAATATTGTGGGAGACCTTTTAAGAAAAGTGGGGGTAAGTTTTTCTAATCTCATTCTTTGTAAGACCTTTTTTATAGAACAGTATATAAATAATCTCATTAATGGTCTTATTTATTTATTTATTTATTTATATATTCATTTATTTCTTTTCTAAGGCCTTTTGCATGATATTTAACAAATTTGATGAGGTTTATTTAAGTGATAAGTTTACAGATGAGTTTATCCGGGGTGCATATTTTACAAAGGGAAATTGTGATTGAAGTAAAGGTGTTGATCGCAGCTGGCGTGCTGCAGCGCACAGTACATGGCCAGTGCTGTAACTTGATATCCTTTCCGCCAGGGTAGCCATAACCCAAAGGCGGAGGGGGTCTGGGGACACACTGCGGCAGAATCAAGATTGTCTTGTAAGAAAATCACAGCAGATAGTCAATATTAAGCTTTAGCATGACACTTCACAAGCCACAGATTCAGAATGCTTGTATCATTTTTTTTTTCTCTCCCCTTAAATTCTGGATTTCATAATTTGCATCTTAAAAAAAAAAAAAAAAAAAAA
>BOPN01002524.1:140000-150000 GCA_017312705.2 Penaeus japonicus
TCTGTACTCGACCTTGAGAATAGTTCATTCAGTTTTAGGTCAAACTCCTCCCACTGTACTCTGTGTGATCTTAACAGTGAATCTGTGTTTGATTTTTCTACCTAGAATTTTTTCTTGTGTAAAGAAGGGATGTATGGCAATATCTCTTATACATTTTGATTTCTCACTAGAAAATCCTATAAAGTGTGGAATGTGACTGCATTTTCTCACTCTGGTCTGTCTAGTGTTCTTGGTCCTTCTTGTTCACCCCCTGTACCTCTCTTTATTCAATTCTTTCTTTTCTCATCTTCTACCATCTATTTTTACATTTTTCACAGCATTGTCTTTCATCCTCTTTTTCTTATATCATAATCTTTAGTCTTTTCTTCTGTGGCACTTCCAAGGGTAAAGTTTTTGTTCACATCATCCTTCACACTTCCCATTCCTTGTTGTATATTTTAATACACAAACGGAATCAACTTTTCTGCCCTTCCCACATGCATCTTATCACTAATTATTAGATTTTACCAGTCAGATAACCAATCTTTTCCAACAGTCAGCTTTAGTCACAAATTTACACTTTTGATCTAGACATCCATAAAAGTAAAGCAGTTTGATTAAAAGGATTATTCACTTAATTGGTATTATCGTAAAAGTCCTCATTAAAGTTTAAGGTCTTATCTTTGACCTCTTGCTATATAGAATGGAAACCAGAGGCATGAAAGTGATATATATGTATATATATCTATAATCTTTTGTACTGAATGAAACATCAATGCATATAATTTCATTGTTATCTGACTTTCATGGGTTTATTTGGGGCGTAAGTTTTAGCATTTGTTGTGTTATTACATTAAGCCACAGCTTTATTTCAAGTACTCTTTGCCAGAGCTTTACTTTTTAGATTATTATTATTGTTTGTTTATTTTTATTCATTTATTATATATATTTTTTTCCTTTTCTTTTCTCTCTCTTCACATTCCCACTCACTTATATTAATTCCCTTCTTTCTCTCAACAGAAAGAACCAGCTGACATGCGGCTCCCCCACCATCCCCACCACTGTGATTCCTGCGTAGAGCTACCGTACACCAAAATTGATTCCCAGACAGACTCGAGAGGGAGAGTAGCTGAACGCCTCAAGGATAGACCACGCATTCCAAAACAGTGCTCGATAACGTTAAGAAAAAGCCAGATAACGAATGATATAAATGGCATTGCTTTTTCACACAGAACTCCTGATTTGGCCAGAAAACCTTGTGAATCCAGTTTAAGAAGAGGCAATTCGGAATACATGCCTCGCAGACTACTAGGACGGCAGCAAAGTCAATGCAGTCATGTCTGTGGCAATAGTTACCCCCTCTATGTAACAAAAGATGAATATTTTTTCTAAAAAGGAATCCCAAAAGACTTGTCCCTTTTAAGTTAAATTCACTTCTATGCTGCAGGATTAGGAGGCTCTCCAGGATGTCCTTATATATGTAAATAGTTAGTTTAATTGATTGAAGATATTATTGATGCATCCATTTTAGCAAAGATCCTTTTTTGTTGTGGCATAACAAGTGGTAAGATAATTCTGTTTTGAAATACTGCTGTGTGCATCTCCTAGGTAAGCTTTTTTTTTATTTCAAGTAATTTGCTTTTTAGTTCATCAGGTGCTCCATTTTCCTGCAGTCTGTGTGGAAAATTATTAAATTTAGCAAGCAGATGCCTAAATATCCTGCCTGTTATCTGCATTGTGATAATGATCAAAAGAGCCAACAGGAGGTAACAAAGCACATAGCAGCAGCAGCACAGTGTTAGTGATGGACATCACAGTTAGTCACATCATTGTGATCAAATTAAGTGCCCAAGAATCCCATATTGTGACACGGAAAAGCTGATAAATGCACACCGCCTTTATTTATGACAGTCATCAGTGTTATGGTAGTGAAATGCATTGCAGGCTTATGATCTTGTGTATATGTGTATACCATGGGAATCGTCATGGAAATATCAGCCAAACATTGATGCGTCTTTCTTAAGCATAATTTTATTGATAGTGAAAAGTTTCTTTGCTGTAACTGAGATGTTAAAAGTAGATATTTCAATTTGATTGTACACTGTACTTGTCATTCAAAGTGAATACTCTCGAGTTGTGCTTAAGAAATGGTGTCGCAGCCTCATCTTCTAGTTTCCTCTGTCAAATTCCAATTTTGTACATAATGGTAACTCTTCAGTTCCTTGATATCTCTTGTTACATATTGATATGAGCTGTACCATAGCTTCTTGGTAGATTGGACAATATCACCTATGTAATTTATGAAAGGTTCCTCCTGAAGCAGAGGTTAATGGTACAATGTTTCAGATGCCCAAGTTTTATGTGGCAGATAAGTAGGCTTAATAATCAAGTCTTGAAATTAAATTATGGATTGTATAAGACCTTTTTTTTTATGATTGGTTAAATAGGTTCAGTGTTGTACTGTAATCACCACCTCAGAACCAAACAAAAAACCTGTGTAACTAGCCCAAGACTCGGTGATAAAGAAAGGTTATCAACAACTGGGCATATTGTCCCAGAATACTGCAGTTACCGGGAGTGTCAGGTTTTATCTCGCAATGATGTCACATCTCCAAATATTCAATCAGCAAAATATTTTTCTCCACTTGCTTGGATAAGCCTTTTGTTTAATTTGATATTTTTTATTTTTTCTATATAGTTTTAATATAGATAATTATCAAATTAGTCCCAAGATTAGAAGAAAAAGAAATCTGACCCAAAGAATTTTTTCCAGGATTGACATTGAAAAACATTGGCAACGGACAGGATACAATGTATTCCTTTCCTTTTAAAGAACAAGTGATGAATATTTACATTTTATATTGCATATTTTGTTTATTAGATTGGTCTCTATTCTCATTAAAAATTAGCAGAAACACACAAGCCTTTTTACTATCCTGAACCCCTTATCCCGATTCTTTTTATGCAATGTGATTATTAATTGAGCAATGTGACAGTTTATATAGAGACAAACAAATGAAATAGTAACAGGATGAAATTTTGAATATGCCACCAACAATTATAAATTAAAAAGTAAAGTTCATTATTACCATGCATGTTTTGTATGTCGTTGTCAAGGAAGTGGGGCATGGGTGGCAGGATAAGAATTAGTGAACAAGACTTTAATGGGCGTGCAATGTCATTAGTTGCCCTGGTCAGTGAGGCAACTGACACCCAAGGTTGAGCAGTTCTTGACTCAGACCCTGACTCTCCTTAACTGTACAGATTATCAGACAAAGGAAAAATTAAATCCTGAGTGGGGCATAATTCACCTAACCCACCTAATCATTTTCTGTATTGCCCATATACATGAAAACTAAGTGCTCAAATGATGCTCAAGCATTACTGAAATTGAAATGGCATTCCCATTAAAGTTTTACAGAAATTTTAATCGACTGTCATATATAAATGAGAAAAATACAATTCAACATTTGACTTGCTGAATCTGTACACCATGAAATAGAGTATACAGAAGTATATCCAAGTGAGAAACATAATTTTCTGTAGTACATAGTAAAGATGACTCACTTTTTTGGCTGAGGGGATGTGTGAAAAGAGAAAAGGAATTTCAGCATTTTATTCTTTAATATGTTCAAATGTTATTGCATAGATCATGGTCACAGATTATAAAAAAAAACACTAAATACATTTTTCCTTAAAGTCTATTCCTGTTGTGAGTAATTACATGTATTTGATTTCAGCTTTTCTATGATCAATATTTTATATTATTTATCTAAATCAGCAAACAAAATTCAGATTTAAATTTAAATAAATCCACAGCTAGACAACTAATGGCAAGAAAAAACAACTTTACAAAATTGTAAAAGGAATTATAAGAAGCAAAAAAGGTTGATGCACATGGTTTTGTTTACTGATACAGAGGTAAACAATGTCTACTAAAATGATAGACTATTCTTGATCTCAATTACCAAAAAAATATAAAAGTAAATAGAAAAGCAGATAACTTAAATGAATCAATTGCTAAAGACATGCATTTTCTTATCGAATTAGAGCAAAGCTTGTATGTGAGCCTGGCAAGACTATTTACTTCAAATCTCGGGGAAATCACTTTAAATATGAGGTGATCTTAAGGTTGTAAAGACATGCTGACCGAAAATCATAAGGGATAAAGATACAGTAAAAAAAAATTATGGTCTGATGACGCTGAGCCCAGAAACAAGCAATTCAAGGAATTTTACTGATTGACTAGTGAAGGGTGGTGATTAAAACAATTGATTAAACAGGATATACATAACATGGTGCAGTTCAAATCAATGGAACGTCATTTATGAATTAAAGGAGGTCTTTCGTTCTGAGGGTTTGAGATAAACACCGGTGAATATTATCTATTTATTTCAGTTCAAATAATCACATAATAACAATTGTAATAAACAAGAATGCTTACGATCCTCCGTTACGAAAAAGTGCAAAAGAATAAAAAAAAAAAAAAAAATGAGCATCGAAATTGAAATTGTCACATGCAGTCAAGGTAAAAACTTGAACATTTGAAAACAAACAAATACAAGAAATCTAGCAACGCTGAAACCCTACCGAACCGCACACTCCTAAACCAACGCAGAAATCTTTCTTCGAA
The DNA here is from genome assembly GCA_017312705.2 of Penaeus japonicus. Taxonomy (NCBI): domain Eukaryota; kingdom Metazoa; phylum Arthropoda; class Malacostraca; order Decapoda; family Penaeidae; genus Penaeus; species Penaeus japonicus. The sequence goes on from BOPN01002524.1 coordinate 144,613, forward strand.
AAAGATACCGCGAGAACCAAGGATTCCTATCCCAAAATAACAGTAGGAACTTATTCCCCAAAACAAAATAGCCTAGAAATAATCCTCTGAAATTCCCATCGCTTACACCATATTTGCGTTGAGAAGAAATGATACCACGCCCCCGTAACTTGGCCTTCAGCTGCAATATGGTGTGACTTGAAAGGTGTTCACGAGCGATTTGCCGCCACGCCCCTTTTCACCTGTAAGCGGGATAAGTCGACTAAGTGAATCGACTTTCGGGTTCAGACAGCTCGCCCGAACCTCAGTATGGTGAGTTGTTCGTACAGGATACCTCTGTAGAAAAAAATCAATGGTTTATCGTAATTAAAAATATTCACATTTCCAAGTATATAGCTAGGTTATATACCATTAATATCAGAAATCGTTTACCTGATCTGCTTGGGAGATCAGCATCTACGCTATCAGTCCCTGCAACATGTACTATTCTGAATCTGAAGGACTGCAAACACATGGCCCATCTTACCAGTCTATTCTTAGATGAATTCGCTGTGTTCATGTGTACGAGTGGCTCGTGATTTTTCCCTTTAGGTAATATTCAAATAAGATTGCACGTCCTATAGTAGAAAACTCACGATCTAATAATTTTCTACTTGCGTAAGCCACCGGGAATGGAGAATCGTCTAAGTATTGGAGCAGTAAAGCACCAAGTCCACAAACAGAAGCGTCTGTTCGGAGTATGAAGGTGATATTAGGATCAGGTAATTTGAGAACAGGAAACTGGCAATAATGGCTTCAACTTCTCAAACCTTTCAGTCAGTTCATTCGTCCACAGCAAAGGTTCCCGGATACTGCATCTGAGGTTTTAGAGATTTCCCGTCTGTCACCAAACAAGCCTACACTTTGAGGGTCGAACTGTCAAAGTTGGGGTCTCACAGATGAACAAGTACCGAGATAATATCTTCCAGATGTAGTTTCCAATCTTTAGCATAAATGAAAATGTTATCAAAATTAAAAGACATCAGATAATCCTACTAGAATGAGCTTCAGAAGATAAGTAGAGAGCAAGCCGTTACTAACCCGAATGGTAGTCTGCAAAACTCCATTAAACATTTGTTGAAATGCTATCAAGGACTCAGATCTCTCAGTGGAATCTGATAAGCCTTTCTCAAGTCTAGTCGGAGGAATATACAGATCACCTATTTTGCAGGTAGGTTCTGCATGAAAAGCTGACCGAGTTAAGGGTTCTGCAATCTATAGCCATTCGATACGTACCATCAGATTTCCGTGCCATTACCACATGGGAACAGTGAGAAGACTAATAATTCCTTGCTTGGCTCCTGGGCAGCTAGTGATTATTCGACTTCATCTACTACCTGTGCCTGAGAAACATTAACTTATCGGCGATACCTTTTTAGAAGATTTTCATGATTAAAAGTTTGGGTTGTCCGTTTCCCTTAATCAAATAGATGACCTTATTCCTCCTCTTCATTACAACATGTGTACCTACGTCATCAGGAGTTTATTAGTATCTGGCAGAGGTATTTGTCACCTGGCTTAACCCAAGTTATGCTGATGTCAGCATTACGAGCTGCTATCTTCGCACACCCCTTAAGCTTATCCCTGAACTTTATCACAAACTGGAAGGAAGATCGCTCGTCATTTCTGGTGCTCTTGTCCTTCAACAGATCTCCCAACACTGATAGAGGACCTCGAACAGCACGACCATTCAGGAGTTCGAAAGTCCTGTTGTCACGCAGAATTTCTCTGAGGGCGAATAGAGTAGGAATGAGATAACGGTGTCAGTCTCTTGAAGTGATGCCTTTAGTTTACAATGAAACCTCTCAACTCTACCATTTCCACTAGGGTGATATGGAGTAGTGAACAGAGGTCTGATACCTAACAGTTTGTGAAGTTCACCCATTAATTGCGAAGTGAACTGTGTGCCTCTGTCAGAAAGAATTTCCCTGAGGATACCTACCCTGGAAAATGATAATGATAAAGCTTCTGCGACAGATACAGAGTCGATTTCTCTCAAGGGAATTGCTTCAGGGAAACCTGTGGCAGAATCTATAAGGGTTAAAATTGAGTTATGAAAATCAGATGGAGGGCTTAGTGGACCTACTATATCTAAAAAGGCTCTCATTATAGGCATTGGCTTAAGGGGGACTTTACTTTTGTGTGACATTCGTTGACATTTGTCACAAGACCGAGAAATATCTGGCAAATCACATCCAATACCTGGCCAATAATGATCGGTTATCCTTCCCAAGGTCTTGCGGTGTGAAAAATAACTAGCAAGAGGAGACTCGTGAGCTACAGATCTTACTATTGCTCGGCAGTCAGAAGGCACCTTCCCAATTTTATCTTTAAATTAGAATTTACGTACTTCCGATAAAGGAACCCATCAATTTTCACAAAGATGGATAGCAACTCCACATCTCCGCAAATTCCGCTGGAGTGATGCTTAGGGAGGATGGATCCTTTTGTTCTTGGATGCCCTCGTCCGTACAGCCTCCACCTGGTCATTGTGAGGAGTGGAAGAATCATTTGCCATTTCAGAATTATAGGAAATGGAATCACGAGATATTGCCGATGAGTACGCTACAGTATTTAAGAGGTGCTCTTAGAGCGTCAGTCCTTCTCCATCCAACAAGTAGGCGCATGATGTAACAGCATACCTGAAGGAAATAATTTACTCAAAATAATCATTAGCTTTCCCTAATTTACTGTTACTGTTATCAATACTTGAACACATGAACAACCAGTCTCTCGAAAAATAGTCGAAACCCTCTGCCCATTCACAATACCAGTAGCTAGATATTTACGTGCAGTTGTATTAGATTAAGGAAAACCCATCTACATTTGATTTGGGGTAAGCATTGTGAGTAGCAGCTTAGTTATCCGCTAGCTGCATTGCAATAATATAAAATCTGGTAAATTTTCCGAATAGCGCCGCGTAATACCACAAGAGTGGTATCGATGGATTCCTCCCACTCTGTACTATCCGTATATAGTTGACTTCACCTGCGATTCCGCCCCTATGCCCCACAATCTGTACCTCGATAGTAGGGGAGGGCATGAAGTAGATCGGGGAAATTCCGGGGTAAAATATGAATTCCGGGCATGATTCGTATGCAAAATCTTAACCCAATTACCTACCTAACTTTGCCTAGTTTTTACAGTTAGCCCTAGCCAAGGGGAGGCTTCGCCCCCCCCCCCCTGGACCCCCCCTTTTAAAGGCACTTCGTGCTACCTCGTGCTACTTCGGTACATATTTCATATGCAAAAGCTTAACCCAATTACCTACCTCACTTTGCCTAGTTTTGAAGTCAGCCTTTGCGAAGAGGGAGCTACGCCCCCCTGTGGACCTCCCCTATTCAGGGCACTTCGTGATACTTATGATACGTAATTAGTAATGTAGATGATAATGCCGCAACCACGAATAATCCTCGCACTGCGCCATGATAACAGCAACTGAGACTTCGTCTCATATATTCCTCAGGATAGGAAACTAGGGCCGATAATGGCGTGACCACTCAATAGAGGTAAACAATGGGGAATATCCTGCCATCTATCGATAGAACATAACAGCGTATGCAGGTAATTCATGGGGGGGTGGGGGGTCCAGTCCACAGCTCGTCAGTAGCCGTAAATACGTAAACACAACCATGTTTGAATTTCAGGCCGAGGATGGTGCTTATCGAGGTATTTTGTACTAGTTATGTTGCACGAAGTGCCCTGAATAGGGGGCACCAGGAGGGGGCGAAGCTTTGGCTAAGGCTAACTTCAAAACTATGCAAAGTTAAGTGGGTAATTGGATTAAGATTTTGCATACGAAATATGCCCCGAAGTATCACGAGGAAGCACGAATATATCCACTACATATGAATAGTGGAGGTTGAGAGGAATACATCGATACCACTTGTGGTATTTAGTAACGTGGCGCTATTCGGAAAATTTACCAACGTACTTTTAAAGATTCTAAGTGACTCTTAAGATTTCTCGAGACCGCTGCTATCTATCGACTGATCAAAAAGTTGAAGTTAAAGTACAAGTTCAAGTTCCTCCAATTTTTATATCAGCAGCGCAAAAATCTCGCCGATAACCATTATCTTTTTTGCTAAAACCATTGAGAGGGGATTTTTATTCTCTCTCTATACCCAGCAGTTATTTCAGGTGATAGGGACGTGTGTGTGTGTGTATGTGTGTATATATATATATATATATATATATATATATATATATATATATATATATATATATATATTACACTGCTTTCCCATAAGGAAACTTCCTAAACGCACAGCATAATCTTCCTCACTGATGTCCAAAAGACTGGCTACACGTTCGAAGCGAAGGAGGTAAGAGGCAAAGTCTTCGCCCTTTTGGTAGACCGGTAAATTAGTCTTACGGCACCACTTAAATCAAGGGTAGATAAAGATCAGTACCGTTATTACCAGCATTAATTTTAGCCAATTCTAATTCGTGTCCTTTTCATTCTCTTCCTTGGCCTCTCTCTTTCTATTTAATTTTCTATTTCGCTCCTCTCTCGCAATTGGTTGCTGGTTAAGAATATATTTAGGTATATCACCGCCTTGTGATATACCTAATATGTGATATACACTTAATATGTAATAAAACAACCTCAGCGAGCAGCTGATAAATATTAGAAGGCCGTAACCCGTAACTATCAGTAATTACAGAAGGTGTAACCCTGCACCTACAGTATGAAATATACTATCTTACTGATACAGGGATACTGAATCAATGCCATGTCCCAGGGCAATACTCAGTGTAAAATTTAGGCAGTTCCCAATCCTCCTCCTGTTACGTTAGGACAATATGGCGCTCGACTCCAAGTGAGGATGGGTATCTTATATTTATAAATCCTCTAAAACCTCAAAAATCAGACATCCTGGCAAGGTCTCCACTTGTGAATATCCAAATTAACCCTTTTCCAGCAAAAGAATCATAAAAAATGAGCATCACATTCATCATCACAAAAACCTTAAAACCCTACCGACCCGCACACTCCTAAATATTTTTTTCCGGTAAATTTTCCGAACGCCGCCGCGTTACGAAATACCACAAAAGTGGTATCGATGGATTCCTCTCAACCTCTACTATTCATATATAGTGAAATTAATGTCCCGATAATAGGGGAGGGCATGAAGTAGATCAGGGAAATTGCGGGGTAAAATATGAATTCCGGCCATATTTCGTATGCAAAATCTTAACCAATTACCTACCTAACTTTGCATAGGTTTGAAGTTTGCCCTAGCCAAGGGGGGAGGGCTTTGCTCCCCTCTGGACCCCCCCAATTTAAGGCACTTCGTGCTACTTCGGTATCACGAAAACCTCAACCCTTAACTACCTACCTCACTTTGCCTAGTTTTAAAGTCAGCC
>BOPN01002524.1:170000-172500 GCA_017312705.2 Penaeus japonicus
AAAGTTCTTCTGTATTTTTTCTCAATAATTCACCATCGGGTTCATGTGTTTAAAATTTCATGACTGGAGAATATCTCTATCGCATTCGCAGTATCGTTATTTTTTCTTAATAGCATAAAATCCTAGTTATGAATACATCAATAGCGTGTGGTACTTTTCATTATAAATAAAACACACACACACACACACGTACAACAAGAGGTACCAAACAGGATGCGGAACTGGGTGACCGTGTTTAATCCCTGATCAAGAAAAGCTATTTTTTCGTCCCACTCAATTGAGGTCCAGTTTCTGTGGTCGACCAATCACTATCACTAATTCCGGGTCGTCGAACTGCCCGTCGCAACAAGACGTGCTGGAAACTGCGGAACTAATGTCACGCCAAAAACGTTCCGCGGAGAAGCGATTTCGAGATATGGATACGGTGGCTTTACCGTTCCCTCCCCCCCCCCTTCTTTGGTAAGATTTATTATTGCACGCTAGGCTAACATGCATATGAGGAAGCTATGGCTATATAACAGTACCGCTCGCATGGTTTTAAAAGGGGAATGGTTCTGCTAATACTTACAATATATGTCTATGGAATAACGCAGTTGACTAAAATGGAACTTTCAAAGCTCCCATATTGGTCTTTAATACCCTGATATATGATTAAAGAAATCGTTTTGCAATGTTAATCCATAAGGCTTCATGTGCGTGCCTAAAGGCAAACATCATCAAATAATCATTTCATTCTCAAATATGAAGATACGTGGAGGGAAAGGAGCAAAGACAGGAAGTAGTTTGTTCCGAAACCATAAATTACGATGGAAACTGCTCGCTATATTGCCCCCTCATTAAGACAAACCCATAGAATCCTCTTCGGCCTTCTCACACCTGTGATAAAAGGCCCCTTTCGCTGGCAAGAAGTTTGCAACGTTCACGGGGAAAGCTATTTGAACCATATGTCGGCGAGTAGAAAGTCCAGGAAACTATATGACCTTACCTGAACTTCACAAGCAGGTCATAGCTTCCCGAAAATCGTACCAGTGACTTTCCATTCTTCCTGGAAGAGACTCGGGAAGAAATGTCATCAATCAAAACCATGCTGATAATCACCACCAAAAAAGCTAGTGAGTTCGTAACATTTGGGAAAAGGAGACATTCATCTGTTCCTATGTACATTCGGTGCGGTCTCCCGTTGTAAGTGAATCTAGACTGTGGCTGACTATTGGGAGCGGAGAGCTGAGTGAGCACGGGACTCAGCGATGAATGCTGCTTTCAGCTGTAATTGCTATCTCCCGAGGTGTTACTTTCTCTGGATACTGTTAATCTGTCGCGTTGAAGTCTCTCTCATTGTAGTTCGTGGTGTACAGAAGTGACGATATATGCTACCTGTCATGTATTTGAATCTTAATACATATCTTCATTTTTATATGTGATAGACATCAGCAACACGCGACGTGAAATTATGTATGCATGCAGTCAGACATATGCAGATATTCCCAAGGTGAATGTGTTTCTTCGTTACAGCTGGTGTTGCTTGTCTAACCTTTCCGCCACAGACTATGCGGCGAATCACTCGTTACAAGGGATTTAACGTTGTTACCAGAAATAGCTTGAATTACCATTTCTGACATTTCGTTCGAATGTAACCACATTCTTACATTTTTAGAAGGGAAATAAAACTGTCGTCGTGTACAAGTTGCTGAGCAGAAATCATAAACAATCAAAGAAAAAAAAAGAAAAGAAAAACACACGGAACACGAAACAGACTAACGAAGAAGCAAAACAGAAGAGAATTAACCGAATGGATGAAAATGAAGATCATACATTTCTTAAAAAAAAAAAAGAATAAGTTAAAGAATCTTTAACGTCTCTGCTCCTTCTCCCTCGCCACCTCCTTCACGACCGCCCGCCCCAGGGGAAGCACCCAGGAAAGAACGTCCCGGGGGTTGCTGCTGCCGCCTCGCTTCCTACAGCAGCTGTCGTGTTCGTAGACTTGAAGAGAAAGAATGATCCGGTCGAGTTAATTGAAGCTAAAAATGAAGCGAAAATAGATTGAGGGGAGACTTGGGGTGGTTGCATGTTTTTTTTTCTTTTTCTTTTTCTATGCATCTAATTTTATTTTTATTATTTTCTTCCCTTTCTTTTTTCAAAATTAGTCTCTTCCAATGACAGTATTTCAAATATATATATATATATATATTCACATTAGTCAAACCCTCTCTCTCCCTTTCCCTCTTTCTCTCTCCTACTCTCTTCCTCTCTCTCCTCCTTTCCTCTCCCTCTTTCTCTCTCCTACTCTCTTCCTCTCTCTCCTCCTTTCCTCTCCCTCTTTCTCTCTCCTACTCTCTTCCTCTCTCTCCTCCTTTCCTCTCCCTCTTTCTCTCTCCTACTCTCTTCCTCTCTCTCCTCCTTTCCTCTCCCTCTTTCTCTCTCCTACTCTCTTCCTCTCTCTCCTCCTTTCCTCTCCCTCTTTCTCTCTCCTACTCTCTTCCTCTCTCTCCTCCTTTCCTCT
>BOPN01002524.1:195000-202500 GCA_017312705.2 Penaeus japonicus
TTCCCTCCCCCTCACTAGATGGAGACCAAAGAGAGGGCGTATTCGATGGGGTCAACCGTCAGCCAAGGTCAGACCCCGAGCGTCATCAGCGTCCCCTCCAGGCGGATGTCGGCGTCCTCCTCCATCACGTCCAAGTCAAGGAAGATCTCCAGAATTGGTACCGGAGGGGAGTTTGTGTGTGGGAAGGGGGGAGGTGTGTGTGTGGGAAGGGGGGAGGTGTGTGTGTGGGAAGGGGGGAGGTGTGTGTGTGGGAAGGGGGGAGGTGTGTGTGTGGGTGGGAAGAGGAGTGGGGGCTAGGGTGGAGGTGTATGTGTGTGGGAGGGACGGGGGGAGTGTAGGTGTAGATGTAGGTGTAGAACCTACACTGTAGATGTGTGTGTGTGTGTGTGTGCGCGTATGTCTGTGATATGTCTGCGTGTTTGTCAGGTTTTGGATTAAGTCACGGCAGATTAGCAAATAATTAAATAACCTAATTCCCCACAGAGTACAAAAAAGTCCCTTACACGAACATCCACTCCTAAACAATCAACGTTAAACCTAGATCTCTTTTCCCGACGTAACTTCCCCCCAAACAAAACACAAACAAAAAAGCCCCGTTCCCACAACACCCCCAAACGACACGTCCTCCTCCAGAAATGGTGAACATGCCCGGAGGCGCGATGCTGCTGGAGGTCGACGAGCGTGACGATGACGCCGTGTCGATCCTGAGCCGAAGGGACAGCCTCTCCGGAGCACGCACCGTCGGGGGCGTGGCTACCTTGCCCGACATATCCTACTTCGATAAGAAAATTAAGATCGAGATGGTAAGATTTTCGTGGTTGCGGAAAGAGTCACGTTGGCGATCTTAGTCATGAAACACCCAGTTGTTTTGTATACACATGAGCAGTGGAAATGACGATATTAGTGATGAATAAAAAACTATTACACATGAACACTTAATAATTCAAGAATGATAACGATACTCAAAAAAAGGCTTTAACAGTAATATTCAATCATTTGCTAACCTAATTTGAATAGTAATAGTGAGCTATACACTATAAAGAGATGCAATAGTGACAGTTATTTGGTGAACACCTCTAAATAGATAATAACAGTAAATAATACATCATAAATATATACAAATAACCGGTAAACACACACTACCAAAGAGAAGATAACCCCCACTAAATCCAAACAGGCTCACCACAGTCCAGCCGTCGGAAACAAGCCGGAGGAGGACTCGGGGGAAGAAGACGAAGGAGACACGAACACAGAAGCGCTGAACGAGGAGAACAAGAAGGACAAGGAGCCCTTACTAAGCTACGGCCTCTCCAACGTCCTAAACCACCTGTGTCTCGCCCTGGCCTCTCCTGCCTTATTCAGGATACCGGCCCTTGCCTATAAGTGGAGCAGCAACGAGGGATGTGCGTGGCTGAGTGTTATTTTGTTACGCTATAGCTCTGTGCTGATAGGACGGTATCATGAATCCAGGCTCTGAACTGTCATCTTACGGGCGTTATTTGCTCATTTTCTTTGGAAAAAGTTTATTCTACTATGTACACATTCGTTTGTATTCATATATAGTATCGACGAAGTAGTACATATATCTTGACAGACACAGAGATGTACACATTCAAAGGAACATTGATTTGCACGCAGGAGATTTGTACATCACAGAATATGAACACTGAGCTGCACGCCGCCTCTTTCTTCCAGCTGGGTTCCTTCTCGTGTACTGCATCACACTCCTCGTGATAGCTCTGCCGATCAGCGTCCTCGAACAAACGATGGCTCAGTTCTCGTCTCTCGGCACTGTGACCATCTTCCGGTGTCTTCCTCTCCTTACTGGTTAGTCAGGACAGCAATTTTCTCCCTCGTCAAATAATAGTATATTTTAACCATCCACTTGCTTCATATTCCTTTGGCAGTTATTCTCTTTATGTATAAGACTTCAATATCATCCTTTGTTGACTACTACGTTTTCTATGTTCTAGTAAGTTTTATGAAGCTACAAATTCAATATCTCGCAAAAATAATAAAACTTGTTGTCATTGTCACTATGGTGGTATTCGGAACACAGGTGTGGGTATTGGCATGGTGGCGACCTGCAGTATCCTCATGCTCTACACAAGCACCGTGTTCACCTGGAGCACACACTATCTCTTCGACTGCATGCACCAGGAGCTCCCTTGGGAACAATGCAGGAATGGAACAGAGTACTGTGAGGACTTTCGGAATTGCGCCCTCAATAAGCCGAAAGCGGGAAAATACCTTCCGCATTACACCCTGAATGGCACGGATGCGAGAAAATACTATCCGAATGATTTTTATTTCTTGTAGGTATTTCTGCTGCTATTTTTGGAGTTTGTTATTTTTTCCTTTAAAAAGACTAAGATGCAGAGGCATAACAAATCCAAAATGATCCAGAATTAGATATCGTACAGTTGATAAAAAAAGGAAAAAATAAAAGAAAGAAAGAACGAACCGTTCAATGATTCTACCCCCCTCACTCTCCCCCTCCCCCTCCCAAGGGACAACATGGCGCAAGTCTTCAAGCTCGAAAGCGGAATCACCCCCAACTTATCTCTGGCTCTCATCCAACTGTTCCTGTGGCTCTCCCTTGTATTCCTGGTGTCGCGACGGGAGGCGTGGCTGAACGGGATACTCACCAAGATCATGTCCCTCATTACCCTGGCCATGTTGGTGGCCTTCATGGTGGTGGGTCTGAGCTCTCCGGGGAGCGGCGAAGGCCTCTCGCACGTCTTCCAGCTGAATCCGAGCCATCTGAAGAGACCCGATATTTGGCTGGATGCTTTGGGCCAGGTTAGACCCCATTATCTATGGTCATTCCAGTACTGACATTACAATTATGATTTCTATTAATACAATCTTCTTAGATGAAGAAAAGGAGTATTCTTTTTTCTTTTTTCCCGGTCATTCTTAGGCGCTGTGGACGCTGGGCCCCACTCTCGGCATCCTCATTTCCAGAGCTAGCTATAAACGCTTCAGGGAGAGGGTGAGCTTACAGTCATGACGGCAACGTCTCCATCATTGTATATTAACATCTCTATATCTCTGGTGTCTACATTTGTCTATACCTATCAATGTATCTATATCCTTTCATATTCATTTCATCAATCCGTCTATACTCTCAGTACTATTAGGTACAATCGCGCATCGATTTCTAATTGCGAGGCACCTATTTCGTATCAACTGACTAACGCTGCTTTCTCGCGCCGTTCCCGCAGATCCGCTTGGACGCTTACACAGCCGTGGGAGCCAACATCGCGGTGACTTTAATGTTGCACTTGGCCTTGTTCCCTTTCCTCGGATGTCTGGCCAAAGACCCCGATCTGATGTCTGACAAAAGCAAGTTCTCCTTGTTCACGTTGGAAGACACTGTTTGATTATAAATGCATAATTGTGCTACTTCAGTCAATGACTTTTTTGAGATATATATAAGTAGAGAGAGAAAGCCAGAAAGGAAGAAATGAGAGGGAGAGGGAGTGGGAATGGGAGGAAGGGGAGGAGGAGTGGGAAGAAAAAGGGGAGGAGGAGGGGGAGGGGAAGGAAGGGGGAGGGTTGAAGGGTTGGAGGGAGGGAGAGAGAGAGGGAGAGGGAGAGAGGGAGAGGGAGAGGGAGAGGGAGAGGGAGAGGGAGAGGGAGAGGGAGAGGGAGAGGGAGAGGGAGAGGGAGAGGGAGAGGGAGAGGGAGAGGGAGAGGGAGAAGGAGAGGGAGAGGGAGAGGGAGAGAGAGAGAAAGAAAAGAGCAAAACTTACCAAGCGTGCGTCCCCTCCGCAGACCCTGGTTACTTCTTCATCGTATCCTCATACGCCGTGGTGCAGATGGAGGAGCAGCAACTCGCAGGCGTCGTCTTCTACCTGTGCGTCTGCAAAGCCCTCCTCGACCATACAAACGCACTGGTCTCCACCGTCTTGGTCAGCATCAATGATCTCCTTCCGATCAAGTGGCGCAGCGGGGGACGGCTCTTCACGTGCGAGTGCTTCGTGTGCCTCGGCGGACTGCTGGCGAGTCTCCCCTTAGTTTCGCGGGTACGGCTGGTTCCCTCCTCTTGGTTTCTCGGAGATAATACTCAGCGATCAATCTGGTTTCTCGGTGGTATTTGTTTGCTAGGCGTTTCGTAGCTGGTTGCATGTAGTGGATATGTTTGAAGTTCTTGTGGAGTTGATTCATTTGAGAGGAAGTCTGTAAAGCGCAATTTTTATTTTGTTAAGTCTTTGGTCCATGTTACCGAGTTTCTCTCTATGAAGAATAAGAATAAATACATATTTTGCATTCTCCCTAATAACGACAGACTTTTTTTCCATATCATATCCTCAGAGCGGTTTCTATGTACTGAATGCTATGGACGCGTACATACCATGGATGTGCGGTTTGGCCCTAGGTTTACTAGAAGTGTCCGGATTTACCTACCTTTACGGCACGAAGAACATCGCCAAACACTTCAAGATGATGGTACGACGAAACACTCTGGTCTTCCCTCTCCTTTGGAAGTTCGTCTTGTCGCCGGTGCTCTTGGTGAGGGTCGTGGAGTCTTTGGGGGGCTCAACGCGCTCAACAGTGAACAGCCTACGAACCAAAATAGTTTTTAAAGTCTCTCGAAATGCACGAGAACTCGCACTCTTTTAAATCATATGAATCATATCAAAGTATAGTAAAGAGGTCAATAACATAAACTGAAATGAAATTTACTAATTATAAAAAGTATAACAACACCAATCATATTGTATCATCAGTATCATCCCGATCATTTAACCACTAATTCCCGGATGTTATTTGACCTGGCTTTAGGCGCTGCTGATCTGGGTGTGCGTCGTGGGCGTCAAGGGACCGGACTGGGACCACCTGAACGTAACAAACGTAACGGAGGCAGAAGAGAAAGCTTATTCTGGCGTAGGGCTTGCTCTTGCACTGCTGCCCATCTGCCTCTGTCTTGTCGCCACGCTGTTTGTTGTCTACAGCCACAGGAAGGTATATTCATCAGTAGCTTGTATTGTTCCTGTGTTCGTTCGTGTTTGGCTAAATTGTTTTACTTGCGTATACTTTTACCATTATTTACATACATTTACTTTAGCAGTGTGGAGACAGTAAATATGCCAGAACAATTGAACTCCTTTATAAAGCATAATGAATAATCTCATATGACCAGGTTATGTATACAGTAAACATTTTTCGCAGTCACCCAGGGAGCTTCTAGAGCCTAGGCCCACCTGGGGACCGGCCCTCGTCAAGCACAGGGCTCTCTACACATCGGGTATTCTCAAGATTCACAACCGAAGACCCTTCTTGGTGGTACAGGTATCCCATTCATTGTTTCGTTTTTGCTTTTGTTTTTACACAGTGGTTATTGTTTCAACGTATTGCTCAGATTTCTGATGTTCATGTATCTCAATTTTTGAGTATCAGTATTTCCGTTCTGCTTTATACAGTATCTTCTGCTTAGATTGGTATTACATTGATAAGGCTGAATGAGATGTAGTTTTTCTTTTCCATCGCATTTTCTGTAGAAAGGTAAGAAGTATGTCTCCTTTTATATAAACGATCCTCTGATTAAACTCTTCAAAGTAAAAAATGGCTTCTACACATCTTTCCTCCATTTCTTTTCATAGATGAATTATGATAATATCGAGGAACTTCCACCGAAAGGCTGGATTCCCTATGGATACTTCAAGGTACCGTCGATGTCAATGCCACGCTATCTGTTGGAGAATTTATCTTCTGTTGGCACGACGACTAAGAAAGAGATTGCCAGATACCTGAAGGTGAGATCCCATACCACAAATTAAACAAAGTACTTCCTAATCATAACGCTAACATTGTGATAACATAAATAATCGAGCGGACTAAAATTAAAGTACTACACTACGTAGCATGAATCACAGCAGAGCTGAGGTGTGAATCGGTAATGAAACGAAAGTAAACACAGTCACATGCACACACGAATATACTACAACACAGCCACAATAAGAATGAAGTCTCAACGTTTCAGGATCTTTCACGACTCTCTCATCAGATGGACAAAACCAAAATGAATCAGTAACAATACGTAGCCAATAACATTCAGTTCTATACTCAGGCAGTGTTCAGCAACAACTACGATAACGATGGATGGGTAAATGAAGACTTCGGCGAAGACAGCCCGATTGTAAATAGCACTACAGGCAATAGTAATACTGTCGATCTTTTCGCCGATGACATCAGTAACGGCCTAAGAACCAGAACGTCAGCAAGTATGTCGTCTGGAGTGGTTTTACAGCCTTCATCACTGTCGGGAAGTGAGGCTAAATTGCATAATCCATTTCCTGTCTTGAATGGCCCTTATAGTAATCCATTATTTGTGAAAAATGATGTAGATATGGAGAATAAATGAAGCTGAAAAGGAATGTGTCATTCATACTCCTCCCTTTAGTTTAATTCAAACTTGTATAGCATTGTTGAGGCTTTGATAGAATGATAAAATGAAATGTTTAAAGCTTGTGTTAACCAGCTCATGAAGACACTATATAACCTTTTTGTGTATTTCACTATACAAAAATGCCCTGAAATTGATAAATAAACTATAAGCCCCCATCTTCATGAGACAGGGGGCTTTATGTAGTGTTCACGTCCATTTGCTTTTCTTAAATACCAAGGCAGAGTCATGGAAAAATAAATAAACTTTAGTAATAGACATAAAGTGTGCATTATTAGAAGAACAGGAATCTACAAGAAAATTGTTACCACCTATGGCAAACTCCCCCAAAATCATGAAACTTCATTGTCACAACAAATGATTAATAAAACTGTAGAACATTATAATGATCTTAATTTACTAATAAATACAACCTTAAAAAGCACACTATCAATTAGTTAAACAAATAGCAAGTTAGTTTAGTCAAACTTGCAACAAATAATATTGATACATACAAACAGACACTTACCTCTACTTCTTTTCAATAACTATGATCATAAACTAATGAAGTTTCAATTTTTGACTTTTTAGTGGCATAGCAAATGCATAATACTCTAAAGTTTTGTTTTATAACAGATGATAAAGAAAGACCAATGTTCGTAATTGTGTTTTTTAATGGAAATATATTTCATATTGAGTACAATACACAAAATATAATACAATACAGTTTACAGATTCCTATTATGACTCCAGGAAGCTATATATATATATATGAATTTCAAGTTCTAAATAACCATCAATTTTCTTTCTATAAGTAACATACAATTATCATCTGCATTTAAATAAAATTTACTTTAATAAGATACTTTGCAGTTAAGTGAGTGATGAAACAATAAAATAAATCTTGTTTCTATTGTTATGTTTGGGGAAGAAATAAAGTACAAGTAATATGTGCTACAATTTTGCATTCTAAATCTTGGTGAAAGATTAAGATATGTATTCTTATTGCTAAATTATCAATATTGGAGTAATAGCATGGAACTTTTGACAGACAATTTATTTTTGAATTGGTTTTAAAGTGACTAGTAAATGACAAGCAAAAATATTGA
>BOPN01002525.1:0-2500 GCA_017312705.2 Penaeus japonicus
ACATATATATATATGTATATATATATATATATATATATATATACATATATATATATATGTATATATATATACATACATATATATATATATATATATATATATGGATCGTAGTTTTAATCCTGTAAATCGCACGTTACTACAATTTACTTCATACAAAAGAGAGTTTTGCCAGATGCTGGGAAAATGTTAGGGTCATTTCTCATCAATGTTTTACAAACACTACCTGACATATTGACAATGATAATTGGAAAGCAAAACATTCATGTAATGAAACGTGTAGTTTATTGATACAAATAGTCATAACAATATATTTCAATTGTTTCAATGCCTTTAACCATTTGACTTTTTATATAGATGTAGATCAAAACATATTGCATTATATTCTGACGACATATTAGATTCTTTCAAGCATAGTATTTACGTATTACTCATTGCTGCTTATATACCCATCTCTTTATTATCATTTCCAGTTATATCATCATCACCATTATTGCCGTCATTAATGTTATTTGTCGTAGCATCACTATGTGTATTAATGTTATTATTAATTTCATTATGATAACAGCAATAGTGAAGATGATTATTTGTAGTAACATCTCTATGATAATCATTGTTATTTCAACTAAAATTTTTATTTTAAATATTGTTATCTTTATCACAACCATGTTTATCATCCTATTCCTAATGCACCAGCCATTACTGAGTACAAATACATTTTATACCTATTGATATGTAGAGTTCTTTGACCTCAACTTTTGCGTTTCCAAAGTGACAAGATTTGTAATTAATCAAATTTTTCATGGACCATTTCTTATTATGAATCTTTATGCTTTTCCAATTTCTCGAGAGCTTTTACCTTTCTGATATCTCTTGGGACAGATGGATGAATGTAATCTTCTTTTAGCCACTACACTAGGTCTTCGTTATCCAGCATTAATTAACAAGTTTTCGGTTAATTCCTTAGTTATCTGACGTTTGTGGTTTCAATAATTCACACAACAAAGTATTGTAGACCAGTGTCTTGCCTTCTCATTCGCGAGCAGCATAAAATAGTCTTGTCTTTTTCACTACGTTCCGCACGAAGGACACCCTATTGATTGGGTGAAGCTAAATTGAATTCCGTTCGTTTCCCCAGCCTGTTCTTGTGCAGCTAGGTATTAAAGTTACTCCTTCGGATTTAGGTCAGAGTCTCTTAGCGAGGAGTAGACTTCAATTTTTTTGTTTGGCTGTCCTCCTGTCTCTTCTACCGTTTCCCTTTTATCTCCATCATATTCATTCCTTCACATGAACATCGCTCTGTTTTCTTTCTTTCCCTTTCATCGTCTTTATCTGTCTATCTATTCACTTATCTTAATTTCTCTGAGCGCATGTCGCCTTCAGATTGATAGATCTGCTTTTGAGTTCCACCAAAGACTATTCATCTTTACGCTCTTTTTTTTTTTTTTTTTTTTTTTTTTTTTTTTTTTTTTTTTTTTTTTTTTTTTTTTTTTTTTTGGGGGGGGGGGTCCCTTTACCCAACCCTTGTATAGCCGATTGACTTATAATATCTATGTTATTTATTTCACAGACTCCTTGTATGATCTTGTTTATTTCCTTGTGATTGGCAGTTTAGGATTGCGATTTTTCTCAGATCTTTAGATTTAATGCATTTCTTTTTGAATTCACATTATCAGCACTTATCTTCTGATTCAAAATTTCATGGCAGTACCCTCATTTAAATGATTTTGAAACGTCAGCTCGTACCGTCGTTTAGTTTCTTTGAGATGCAACGATAGAACAATCTTAGTGACGAACAGGTCACGAATTGTTGCCGTAAAATACCCCTTCCTAATCATGTCACAGCTTGACGAAGCTTTTAAACATGTTAGTTCTGCTTGATATATTTCTTAGGTTTTCTTTAGTCATTTACAATGCATTTTCTTACTAGTTCAAAATAGAAAAAAGTCCTATGATAAAACTTAAAGGGTTTCTTGTTTTTTTAATACTCAGATCTGGCAGGTAGTTTAAATAATTTTCACCTAATCTGCTTAGAGTGTATATCGCCATATCCTGCTTCGACAACTAAAATCAGCACCATGAACTTCCTATTTTTAGAAATTTCATTAAAAAAAAATTTGTATATATATGTATATATATATATACATATATATACATATACGTATATATATATATATATAATCCTTTAATTCGACAACCTTTTGCCTTCAGTTTACAGCAATCCTTCTTGCCGCATCCACCTCCTGCAGAGGCGTCGGTGGTGAGGCCCCTGAACCCCTCCAGGATGGGTCGGTATCCTGTGCACCGACAGAGGTTCCCTGCGAAGGACAGGTAAGATAAGAAAGATAATAGACGAAAAACGATAAACCTTCAGTAGTTATTCCCCTATATCTCGCATCTGCTTACATACTAAAATATACTTATCCAAATATATGACAAGGTACGTTCTTGAGAGAGAGAGAGAGAGAGAGAGAGTATATATATATATATATATATATATATA
>BOPN01002525.1:17500-20000 GCA_017312705.2 Penaeus japonicus
TCTCTCGACCAAATCTGCAACCTATGAACTTGTTGAGGCGTTTCCCGCTTGCTCACCTTAGCCGCCTCCATGCTTAGGAGCTGGAGGGGAGATTAAACGTTTCTGCGCCGCTGATTCGCTGGGCCAATCATCGCCAGAGATGGATTATGACGTCATTCACCGGTACATGTGTAGATAGAGCGTAGTGTTCGGCGCTGAACCCCGTCGATAGATGCGCGTGTCAACTTTTTAAAAAATCTCAGCTGAGATCGTATATTAGTTGATCAACAATACTTGTTCCGGCTAGCAGTGTAGCAAGCAAGAGTAATCTTGAGGATCTCACAAGGATAATCTCTTGCTCTCATTGTTTCCTAGCATAAGGCGGAAGCTAGCATTATTACAGCACCTTAGGTTATTTGCAGGTATAATTTAGATAACAGTGGAGCTCGCAGACGTCAGAACCATTAACGGATTATTTCTTAGGTACTTGCTAAATGCTAGCAGTATTTCCAACACCCGCTTGATACATATGACTGTATGAATTAGATACTTATATGTTGCATTCCATTGCAATATATTTCGTAGGCTATAAGGCACGAATGAATTAAACGAAGTTCAGTATCAAACCATATGCCCAACGCGTAGAAAATAATCGTAGACGAACCTACACACGAAAGTCACAGATTCGACGATGCTATTTTGCAAAGAGTCAGACTTGGAAATAGTCTTCCCGAGATTTTAAACAACGTTATTCGCTCTTTGCTATCAATTGTTTAATATACGACTCCTGGAACACGAAACCTTGCCCACCGATACAGATTGGGAAGATCACATCGCTCGGATACAATCCCCTGAGGATTTGATTTGTAAAGGTCGCAACCAAATTCTAGATCAATCTTTTTCTCTTGCGGCCATGCCTGTAGCAAGACAGGGTTAAGTGAGCTTAAGATCTATAACTGTATAGATAATAGCATTGAAAAATCCTACTTCAAGATCTACACCTCTCTCTCCTTTAACTTTTCATTCTTTACTGTTTACAGCAGTGAAGCAGCCAAGGATTATATTTGTATGATAAATCTTATTTGTGTGTTAAGAGCCAATCGACCGCCACGGGGTATTTGACTTACAACAGTAGTTATATGTGAAAGGGAGCGCCTGTGAGGCAAACAATAACATCTCACTAAGGTGCCGGATTAGGGCCACTCTCTGGTCGGAATATTTGTCCTCTCACATTCAAACTGGCTGGCCCTTGTTTGGCTTCATTCCCGGAGCCTCTGAAGCCCGCAAGCCTCCCCTTATATGGTATTGACAACGGGTAAAGAAAATCTATATCCTCAAAGAGACTCTGGCTCTTTAAGGACACGATACCGAGCGGAGGCTTCCCCTGAGGACACAGGGCTTGAGGCGCGAGATATCTGTGCGGTTGCGAATATTTCCCTTCCATGTGTTTGCTAGTTGGTGGGTTTATTGTTTTTATGCTTTTGGCTAAGAAGGAAAAATAATCATGATGATATTAGTAATGATAATGATGATGATGATGATAATAACGATAAAGATAATGATAATGATGATGATGATAATAACGATAAAGATAATGATAATGATGGTACGTGAGACTGATGAGGAGGGGAATGGAGAGGATGATTATACTAATGATAGTAGAGTTTGAAATAGTAATAACAATAATACTGACAATAACAATAGCAGTAACAATGAGATCAGAAATTTGATTTAATATTTTGATAATAGTAACAATTGATATCAATAATGATATAAATAACAATTATGATGATGAAAAAACTATAATGGAAAACATTTTAACGCATTTCACAACTGCCTTCTGATGAAAAAAGTCCTAAGCCTAAACTAAAAGTCCTAAACTAAAAGCCTAGACTAAAAGTCCTCAAGCCCCAGTACCTACTCCATTTACCTTCAAGACCGGAACTAATTGCTATATATCCAAGTATAATTGTTCCGAAGATTAAAAAGTAGCATATTAATGCATAACAGATGGGTCATGTTTATTTTACGCGACAGGGTTTCCAGAGCTGAGTGGGTGCTCATTTGATCACAGTTTTGTTTCCAGATGGCGCTGATTTAACGGAAAGTCCATTTTGAGGATTACTTCTCCAGTGCACTTAATGTGACGATAATCTCATACCAACAATAGTTAGAATAATGGTAATCAAATAAACAGACACACGATAGACATGTTTGACATTTGGAGGAGGAGGATAAAGGAGAATCGTTAATGCACGTGCATGATATGGCAGGGCTGATGCCATTATGGTCTGATTAAATCATTAAGATCACAATCAATTAAATGTCGAGTAGCTCCAGCTTAGCAGCTTTTAATTCTAGAGTTCATTATGTTCGATAGCTCTGTATTAGGAATATGATATCATTAGTCCTTTTGATTGGAACGGCCAGTGGACTGAGATCAACGCGCGCGCGTGTGTGTTGAAGCGTGTTTTTTGTCCGTTTGTGTATGTGTGTATATTTATATGTGTTGGATTATGAT
>BOPN01002525.1:35000-40000 GCA_017312705.2 Penaeus japonicus
CAAACAGAAGATGGTTCAATTTTGGTATGAATCAGTTGTTGTGCTTGTTACTTGTTAAAGAATTGACAACCATTTCGCGAACGCACGGTTGGTAATTCAGTCTACGCTCCGACAAAACAAACGGGATGAGAGGGATCGTGTATTGCTGTATAGATCTTCCTTATTTTGTGTGTGTATATACTGTACATAAAAGCGTATCTTTAATATATCATACACATAGATTTGTGTGCATATTTGATATAACCATATACTTTAACTTTCGTTCCTGACTACGGTTACAATTCATTTAATTTCACTCTCCTTCGAAAAATCCGGCAAAAGGTAAACAAACTCAAAATCAGAAATCATGTTTTCCTAAAATACTTCGTAATCCAAGTCTAGAACAATGGTGCCTAATATATCCAATATAGATGTTATTTTCAAAACGTGGCAAGCTCATATGAGGTATTGGCAACAAAGATTACACTAAAAATATGCCTTTTGTCACCCTTGTAACTATCATGATATTCCCACTCCCATGTCACGGAGTTTCCACAATTGTTCCAATACTTTCCACGACTTTGCCATGCTTTTGACACAAACACCCGCTATATATATATATATACATATATATATATATATATATATATATATATATATATATATATATATATATATATATATATATATACATATATATAAATATATATATATATATATATATATATATATATATATATATATATATATATATATATATATATATATATATGCATATATATGTATGTATGTATGTATGTATATGTGTATATATATATATATATATATATATATATATATATATATATATATATATATATATATATATATATATATGTATGTATGTATGTATAATATATATATATTAAATTTGTATATATGTATGCATATATACAAATATCTATCTATCTATCTATTTATCTCTCTCTCTCCCTCTCTCTCTCTCCCCTCTCTCTCTCTCTCTCTCTCTCTCTCTCTCTCTCTCTCTCTCTCTCTCTCTCTCTCTCTCTCTCCCACTCTCTCTCTCTCTCTCTCTCTCTCTCTCTATATATATATATATATATATATATATATATATATATATATATATACACACAAACACACAAACACACACACACACACACACGCACACATATATATGTATGTATATATACATATATTTATACATGTTTGCATGTGTACTTTATAAACACATGTGTGTGTGTCCGTCCATGTGTGTGCCATCCACGCACAGCATTCCATCTGGGGGCTGAAAAGGCCCCTTTGATTGCCGTGAAACGCATACATTAGGGCCTGGGAGGGGAACATCAGAGGCTCCATACATAATGATTTTCATGATTAAAGAGCCTCAGCCGGTGGGCGAAAGGAGGGGGGGGGGCTGCGAGGAGGGGAGGAAAGGGGTAGGAGGGGAGGCCATCTCCACCGATGATGGAAAGGAATAATTATTTCCATTTTTGGCGGTCCTTCCTTTATGGTAAAAGATAAGAGGGGATGGTGATAATGATGTATATAATAACACTGATGATGATAATGGTGATGGTGATAATGGTCATGATCATCACAGTAAGAAAAAATATATATACTGCTTATAATAGAGATATATACTGCTAATGACAATTATCGTCCTAATTATGATCATGATGAAATTAAATGTTAAAGAAACAAAAGAGATGCTAATAGGAATAGCATTGTAAGAAATTATCATAGTAGTTATAGTAATGGTATGATTATGATAATGACAGTAATGTCACCAACGATTGTGATAATTATGGACATATAATGATTATGATACTATTAAGGATAAAAAAAACTAATAATGGTGATAATACTAATGGTAACAATTTTGAGGAATCATGATAATCATAATCAGAACAAGAGATATATTAAGAATAATGATAAAAGCAATAATAGTAGTGAAGATAATGGCAATAATGATGATAGTAACATTTGCAGTGATAATTATAATATTAATAAAAAGGATGATGATAGTAACAATGAGAATAATAATGATAACAATAGTGATAATAGCAACAACAACAAAAGAATAATGATCAAAATCATAATAATGATAAGAAAATTATGACAATGATGATAACCACTATAATCATAACGTTGGTAAAATAGTAACAATTGTAATGATATGATAACAAATACAAAAACAACAACAATTATGATACAGATAATAATGATATCGATAATAATGACAATGATAATGATAATAACAATGATAAACTTTGTAAATGTTTTCATAAGTCACAAGATCGCTCCATTTTCGGATTTACATAATCTGCATTGAAAGAACAAAGCCACAATACAGTCAGATTAAAGTTTTAACCCTTCATACAAAGACACAAATTAGAAATTGTGATATGCATTAAAATAATCGTGAAAAGTTTTGCTTCGACGTGGAATACATTGCAATTCCTAAAGCTTCATATATATATGGCTTGTGTGAGTATGGAGAGAGAGAGAGAGAGAGAGAGAGAGAGAGAGAGAGAGAGAGAGAGAGAGAGAGAGAGAGAGAGAGAGAGAGAGAGAGAGAGAAAAGAGAGATTTGGGGGGAGGAATTTTGTACATGTATGCAAACATTTATAAAGGTTACACACACATATCACATGTATATTTTAGACTGCAAACACAAGCTCATCATGATAATATAAAAATTGGGAACATAAAGATCAAGTGCCTTTAAGTCATTAGCATTTCAGTAAACATTAAACGGGAATCGTATTCAGGTTGAAATCAAGGGCAACATCTTGTTCAGCTGAACCCTATTCGTTTTTCTTTGTTTTCTGGCAAGACTGAATAAACGGAAACAAAGAGATCAAACGAGGAACATAAAATGCAGTAAGCTACGATCTGCATACGCTAGATATTCCCCATGCAATTATGTAACTGATAAACCGATATCAAAAGACCCTCTGCACAGGCGAGATAAAGTGCTCAGGAAAACAGCCACTTGGAGGGAAGGAATGGTCAACAGCCATCACCTGTCATATATTACTTACAAACAGCGAATATTTATTGATATTATTAGGTAAGCTACCGATGCTTCTCAACAGGGTGCGGGAGCATGAAGGTAAACATATATGAAAACACAAAATGCTGAGTGACAACGGTAAAACATTGTTAAGAGGTACTGAGGAAAACTATCGACAGCTAGGAAAACAGAGATAAAGGAAAAGTTTACCGATGAGAAACAAGTATATACAAATGTTAAAAATAAATTACAAGTTTAAATGATGAAAAAAATAGTGAAATATACTATCCTTAAAAAATCAGGATTGGTCCGTCAAAGAAAAATAAAAGATATTTGCCTCATTCTTACATTTCACAATACTGTCCAACTGGATTATATTGTTCCAGCTATTATCAACTTCTTCCAGAACTTGATAATAGCTGGAACAAAGCGTCTTGTGTAATGCCAGGTATAATGGTGTACAGGTGTCAGAGCGCACCAATTCTTAATCAGAGAAATCCTAGTAATTCTAAGAATATAACAAAAAGGAAGTCGATGATATAAAGAATGCTCAACATTATTATGTATCTTATACATAATTGATAAGGAGCCAATCAAATGGTTTAAATCAAAATTTGGGTAACAAAAATTTAGCTGAATTGCATGCCCTATCAAGCAACTTGATAGGGCAGATAGCCAGACCTGCAAACAGTATTCAAAATGAGGCAGAACAAAGTAATAAAATAAAGTACAAGAGAGTCACAGGCGTAAGTTTAATAATATTAGTGAAACAAGCCTATTTTTGTGCAATAAATAATGATATGTTTTAAAGATGTTTCTTAAAAGTCAATTGAGGATCTAATGTGACACCCACTAGCTTTAGATGTTCAACATTTTGTAGTCTCTCTTATTCCATTTTCGTGATATGAACACGACATTGACACATGAACATAACATTGCCACGCCACGCAGAAAATGCCTTAGAATACGGCTGCAATTCTCATAGCCCAACAAACATAACACCAAGCAATAATTTTACAAAAATCAGTAACTACGTCTCTGTTTTAAAAAGATATAGGAGCATACAATGTTAGAAGTAAAAATGATAAAAAAAATAAAATAAATAAAGGTCCCAAGACACTATCCTGAGGAACATCAGAGATTACAGGGTAAACGTCAGAAAACAAACATCTACATAAATATGCTGAACACGGTTAGATAAGAGATTAAAAAAAAACAAAAAAACATTAAAATATTGCCACTGAATCAAATGCAGCACTGAAGTCAATTGCAACAGGACTAGACTCCTGTCTTGCAGTTAAAGTAGCATAACAGTCATGAACAAGTGTAAGTAAGGTAATACAAGTAAAAATCCCCCAATGAAAACCAAAATGTGAAGCTGATTTTAGTTTCAGACGATGACACTGAGAAGAAAGACGAGCCAATAGTCGCTCAAAAATCTATGAAAGAATCGGCGTTATGGATATAGGACGATATTCCTATATGCTTGGTAAAGCAACGGTAACACTCTATTGAATCGGAGTGATGTTTTTTTTTCCAATATGGAGGAAGCTACCTGACTTCAGGAGTCGCCTAAACACAACAGCAAATTAAAAAAAAAAAAAGGAAAGAAAGAAATCATCAGGATTAAAGATCAAATTCAACAAAAATCTCTTTAGTTCATTAGATTTAAATTATATCGATTGTCATAGAGGTTTTGGGAAGCAAAAGAGAACAAGGGAATGCCAAAACATCCGTAAAAACATCTCATGGCCAGTTCATGATTTGCAGAACCACCAGCATCACGAAGGAGGCATGGCAGGCTCATGTTCAAACAAATACGATCTCAATACAATCAACCACTTATGTTACGTACTCGTTTTAGCAAGAACTTCACGCATATGTGTATTAAAATCATAAACCCTCCGCGCAACTGCCCTGTGCCTGGTATAATTTAGTCCATTTAGCTGGATATGATTACGAGACCGCAGTTAATATGTTCTCTGCTTCTTATTATGAGCAA
>BOPN01002525.1:47500-50000 GCA_017312705.2 Penaeus japonicus
GTCCATCATAATGCTCGGCTTACACGATGTATCCCCCGCATGAGATGAAGAGCAGTCACGGCCCGCTGTGAGCAGGGGGGTTCTGGAGAGCTATTATGAAGACCTTTATGATGACTGACAGAATGATGATAATGGTTATGATCACTCTGATGATACTGATGCCGAAATAAGTAATGTTAATGGTAACAACATTGGTAATGAGAATAATAATGATGATAACGATATTTACGGTAGTAGTAACAAGTAGTCAGTAGGCATGATACCACTACTGATAAAGATGATGATAATGTTGATAGTAATGATAAGAAGAAAAATAGCAACAATAGTAATTATAATAATGATGATAATAGGAATAGGTTTTTTAATAATACTAGTAGCAATTACTAGTAGTAATAATGCTGCAATTTCTCTATCTACTCACTTGACAACGACAAATATTCATCAGGCATCCTTCTAAAAGCGAAGAATCTGTACCTGATGAATATCTACGACTCTTTGATGATCTACTCAATTAACACTGTCTTCCATAATTCATCTGTTTGTTTCATCTGTCAGTCATGTGCTGCGGCGCGGTAGCACTTTCTTCCTTTCTCCCTCTCTCTTTCCACATGCATGATGCATTTATGTAGATGTGTACGTGCACATGCGCATGAGCAAAAACAAACACACAAACGTGCATACATATGTTTGTAATAATGAGGATAATAATAATTTAGTGTGTAGTGACAGGCTCTTGTGACTGTGGCTGTCTGTTTACTGTGCTTCTAAATTACCCTGTGTTAAGGAATGGCCAGGGTCACCATTCACTGATAGAGTGGGATTAAACCCGGGTCAGCAAGATCGCCATCCGAGAACGCTACCACATACACCGCACAGCTGTGTGTGTGTGTGTGTGTGTGTATATATATATATATATATATATATATATATATATATATATATACACACACACACACAAACACACACACACAGCGGTGCTGTGGCTAGCGATTCTCGGATAGCGGTCTGCAGGTTTATCCACTCTATATCAGTGGGTGAGTGACCCTGGCCATTCCCTTGCACACAGGCACGGATAAACAGACGGCAGTCTGTCTACACACTAAATATTATTATCACTTCATTATTACAAACATATGTAACTACGGTACAGCTCATGCACATGTGCGCACGTACACATCTACATAAATGCATCATGCATGGCAGAAGAGAGAGGAAAGAAAGAGAGTGCTACACAGAGTGCCGCAACATGACTGATGCAGATAAGACAAACTGAACCTGAATTATGGAAGACAGTATTAATAGAGAGTAGATCAACTGATTATCGTAGATGTACAGATACTAATTTCACTTTAGAAGAGTGCCTGATAATTGTCGTTGTCAAAGTGAGTAGATAGAGAGTACGGCATTACTACTAGTAATTGCTATATATTATTAAAAATTTATTTATAAAGCATCATCATTATTATAATTACTATTGTTGCTATTTTCTTTATCATTACTATCAACGTATCATCATCTTTATCCGTAGTGGCCTCATGCTATCAATATCACTATTACTACTACCGTAAATATCGTTATCATCATTATTATTCTCATTACCAATGTTGTTACCATTAACATTACTATTTCATCGTATCATCAGAGTGATCATAACCATTATCATCATTCTGTCAGTCATCATAAAGGTCTTCATAATAGCTCTCAGGGCCCCTGCCATCTGCTCTTCATCTCATGCAGGGGATATCGTGTAAACCGAGCGAGTTTTCCCTCCCTTCCCCTCCCCTCTCTCCCCTGTCTCTCGCTCGCTCCTCACTATAAACACTTTTCCCTCCTCGCGCTCAGTTCTCTCTACACTCCTTCTTTCCTTCCTCCTCTCCATTCCCCCTCCTTCCATCCTCATTCCGTTCCCCTACTACCTCCTTCGCCACCTCCTCTCTCCCGCTCTTCCTCCGATTAACTGCTAGATTTAAAGAGGACAGGTGGTGGAGAGAGAGAAGGAGATGAAGGAAGAGGAGGAGGAGAGGAGAAAGAAGGAAGAACACGAGAAGATGAAAGAGAAGAATACGAGAAGAAGGAGAAAAAGGAGAAAGAGGAAAGGAGAAAGAAAATTCATAAGACAAATAGATAGATAAGAAATAAGATAAATAGATAGATAGATAGATAGAGAGAAGACGATGAGGAACGAGTAGTGATGAAAATTGCCTATTGAAACGTGAATCACTAATGAATGAAACTAGAAGGAGAGAAAACAGAAAATAACACGAATTCTGAATTTGATAGCAAGACTTGCATAACTAACTACATGATTACATAATTACCAACATTCGGAAATCCTACATTTGGTAACAAAAAAATCTGATCTCAAACCCAATAAGATTTATGGGCAAGAATATCGAGTGAGTGAAAACAAGCCAGCCTTGTCAGAGAAGTACCATCGAGGAGGAGCCGCCATAAAGATTCCCTTGTCTTCTGTCCAATGTCTCTGAGAAAGAATCGATTA
>BOPN01002525.1:55000-62500 GCA_017312705.2 Penaeus japonicus
ACACACACACACACACACACAGACACACACACACACGTGACTACATATCGTATCTAACTTTGAATGAACAGTTTGGTAAACTGATATATCCCATAAAGTGACGTCACTGATAAAACTTTCATGAAATGACTGAATGCAAAAGAAGGGACCAGCCACACTGACTGATTCATAAGTGCTGATAAGATCACACCACAGGCTAGTTCTGTCACACTGGTTCTTTCAGAGTGAGGAGTTATGTCCTCTACTTCTCTTTCGTTTCTTTCTCTCGTTTTTTTCTTCTTTTTTGTAAGTTTTGGGGTTTAAATATTGTTGCCATAGCTAGATGTCTAGTCTTCCCATTTCTTCCTTCACCCGTGGCATCGCTGGGCTTTCTCTTGGTCCTACTAATCCTACGGTGTGACTGAACTCGGGGTTAAATGATAGCAGAAAGAACCTTGGTTTTCAACCGTCGTGAATATCAATACATCGAATCATGGGTTGTAAAATTATCTAGCCTTGCCTGGTGAGCCTGCACCTCGGAGTCGACGTTTTATTTCAGTTTTTTTATATCCTTCTCATTGAGATTTTTTTCAATCTATTAATGTCTGTACTTGGCCGTTGCTCTAGTCATGTTGAATTTAATCCCTGTTAGTCACTAAAAAGGCTTCTATTCATATTTGTTCAAACACATATTACTAATAGGAGAAATATTAAAGAAATTCTCAGTGCTAACTTAAAAAACCTATGTCATCAGACAGCCATGCAGACTGCATCATAATGACGAAGATAATGCCCGCACGCAGAGTAAATGTCACTACATAAGATCTGATTTTGTACATCATGTTTCAAATTTCACTTGCAAGTGCCGCGGGGTACAGTTTACAGTTTCTCAACCTTGTCTGGGTTTGAACAGCTAGTAAATAAACGTATTCATGTTGTTGGTGGCTGTTTGAATTTCCTTTTAACGGACGTTCCAGGAGTCACTGATGCATCTGCTTTTGCTCCAATTGGTACCTCTGACCATTGTGCAATTTCTCGTAAAATCAAACTGCAATATCCCATCGAGCTTATCTTAAGTCTAGTCTCAACTGGGACAATATTTTCTAAGACATTGACATTGGGAAATTATATTTCTTTCTGAATCATGTTTCAAGTTTGAATGTCTTTCAAAGATTATTGACAATAGAATGCCATTCAAAAATAATAAAACCATGAGTGAAAGATAAGGCATGGTTTAATGCTGATTTTAAGGTTGCTCATAATAAGAAGCAGAGAACATATTAACTGCGGTCTCGTAATCATATCCAGCTAAATGGACTAAATTATACCAGGCACAGGGCAGTTGCGCGGAGGGTTTATGATTTTAATACACATATGCGTGAAGTTCTTGCTAAAACGAGTACGTAACATAAGTGGTTGATTGTATTGAGATCGTATTTGTTTGAACATGAGCCTGCCATGCCTCCTTCGTGATGCTGGTGGTTCTGCAAATCATGAACTGGCCATGAGATGTTTTTACGGATGTTTTGGCATTCCCTTGTTCTCTTTTGCTTCCCAAAACCTCTATTACAATCGATATCATTTAAATCTAATGAACTAAAGAGATTTTTGTTGAATTTGATTCCAATCCTGATGATTTCTTTCCTTTTTTTTTTTTAATTTGCTGTTGTGTTTAGGCGACTCCTGAAGTCAGGTAGTTTCCCTCCATATTGGAAAAAAAAACATCACTCCGATTCAATAGAGTGTTACTGCTACTGCTTTACCAAGCATATAGGAATATCGTCCTATATCCATAACGCCGATTCTTTCATAGATTTTTGAGCGACTATTGGCTCGTCTTTCTTCTCAGTGTCATCGTCTGAAACTAAAATCGGCTACACATTTTGGTTTTCATTGGGGTATTTTTACTTGTATTACCTTACTTACACTTGTTCATGACTGTTAAGCTACTTTAACTGCAAGACAGGAGTCTAGTCCTGTTGCAATTGACTTCAGTGCTGCATTTGATTCAGTGGCAATATTTTAATGTTTTTTTTTTTTATCTCTTATCTAACCGTGTTCAGCATATTTATGTAGATGTTTGTTTTCTGACGTTTACCCTGTAATCTCTGATGTTCCTCAGGATAGTGTCTTGGGACCTTTATTTATTTTATTTTTTTTATAATTTTTACTTCTAACATTGTATGCTCCTATATCTTTTTAAAACAGAGACGTAGTTACTGATTTTTGTAACGATTCTTGGTGTCATGTTTGTTGGGCTATGAGAATTGCAGCCGTATTCTAGGGCATTTTCTGCGTGGCGTGGCAATGTTATGTTCATGTGTCAATGTCGTGTTCATATCACGAAAATGGAATAAGAGAGACTACAAAATGTTGAATATCTAAAGCTAGTGGGTGTCACATTAGATCCTCAATTGACTTTTAAGAAACATCTTTAAAACATATCATTATTTATTGCACAAAAATAGGCTTGTTTCACTAATATTATTAAACTTACGCCTGTGACTCTCTTGTACTTTATTTTATTACTTTGTTCTGCCACATTTTGAATACTGTTCGCAGGTCTGGCTATCTGCAGGTGACTCATCTCAAGTTGCTTGATAGGGCATGCAATTCAGGTAAATTTTTGTTACCCAAATTTTGATTTAAACCATTTGATTGGCTCTTTTTGCTATCAATTATGTATAAGATACATAATAATGTTGAGCATTCTTTATATCATCAACTTCCTTTTTGTTATATTCTTAGAATTACTAGTATTTCTCTGATTAAGAATTGGTGCGCTCTGACACCTGTACACCATTATACCTGGCATTACACAAGACGCTTTGTTCCAGCTATTATCAAGTTCTGGAAGAAGTTGATAATAGCTGGAACAATATAATCCAGTTGGACAGTATTGTGAAATGTAAGAATGAGGCAAATATCTTTTATTTTTCTTTGACGGACCAATCCTGATTTTTTTAAGGATAGTATATTTCACTATTTTTTTCATCATTTAAACTTGTAATTTATTTTTAACATTTGTATATATTTGTTTCTCATCGGTAAACTTTTCCTTTATCTCTGTTTTCCTAGCTGTCGATAGTTTTCCTCAGTACCTTTTAACAATGTTTTACCGTTGTCACTCAGCATTTTGTGTTTTCATATATGTTTACCTTCATGTTCCCGCACCCTGTTGAGAAGCATCGGTAGCTTACATAATGATATCAATAAATATTCGCTGTTTGTAAGTAATATATGACAGGTGATGGCTGTTGACCATTTCTTCCCTCCAAGTGGCTGTTTTCCTGAGCACTTTATCTCGCCTGTGCAGAGGGTCTTTTGATATCGGTTTATCAGTTACATAATTGCATGGGGAATATCTAGCGTATGCAGATCGTAGCTTACTGCATTTTATGTTCCTCGTTTGATCTCTTTGTTTCCGTTTATTCAGTCTTGCCAGAAAACAAAGAAAAACGAATAGGGTTCAGCTGAACAAGATGTTGCCCTTGATTTCAACCTGAATACGATTCCCGTTTAATGTTTACTGAAATGCTAATGACTTAAAGGCATTTGATCTTTATGTTCCCAATTTTTATATTATCATGATGAGCTTGTGTTTGCAGTCTAAAATATGGGCGATGCGTGATGGTGTGTGTAACCTTTATAAATGTTTGCATACATGTACAGTGTACCCTCCCCCCAATCTCTCTTTCTCTCTCTCTCTCTCTCTCTCTCTCTCTCTCTCTCTCTCTCTCTCTCTCTCTCTCTCTCTCTCTCTCTCTCTCTCTCTCTCTCCATACTCACGCAAGCCATATATATATGAAGCTTTAGGAATTACAATGTATTCCACGTCGAAGTAAAACTTTTCACGATTATTTTAATGCATATCACAATTTCTAATTTGTGTCTTTGTATGAAGGGTTAAAACTTTAATCTGACTGTATTGTGGCTTTGTTCTTTCAATGCAGATTATGTAAATCCGAAAATGGAGCGATCTTGTGACTTATGAAAACATTTACAAAGTTTATCATTGTTATTATCATTATCATTGTCATTATTATCTTTATCATTATTATCTGTATCATAATTGTTGTTGTTTTTGTATTTGTTATCATATCATTACAATTGTTACTATTTTACCAACGTTATGATTATAGTGGTTATCATCATTGTCATAATTTTCTTATCATTATTATGATTTTGATCATTATTCTTTTGTTGTTGTTGCTATTATCACTATTGTTATCATTATTATTCTCATTGTTACTATCATCATCCTTTTTGTTAATATTATAATTATCACTGCAAATGTTACTATCTTCATTATTGCCATTATCTTCACTACTATTATTGCTTTTATCATTATTCTTAATATATCTCCTGTTCTGATTATGATTATGATTATCATGATTCCTCAAAATTGTTACCATTAGTATTATCACCATTATTAGTTTTTTATCCTTAATAGTATCATAATCATTATATGTCCATAATTATCACAATCGTTGGTGACATTACTGTCATTATCATAATCATACCATTACTATAACTACTATGATAATTTCTTGCAATGCTATTACTATTAGCATCTCTTTTGTTTCTTTAACATTTAATTTCATCATGATCATAATTAGGACGATAATTGTCATTAGCAGTATATATCTCTATTATAAGCAGTATATATATTTTTTTCTTACTGTGATAATCATGACCATTATCACCATCACCATTATCATCATCAGTGTTATTATATACATCATTATCACCATCCCCTCTTATCTTTTACCATAAAGGAAGGACCGCCAAAAATGGAAATAATTATTCCTTTCCATCATCGGTGGAGATGGCCTCCCCTCCTACCCCTTTCCTCCCCTCCTCGCACCCCCCCTCCTTTCGCCCACCGGCTGAGGCTCTTTAATCATGAAAATCATTATGTATGGAGCCTCTGATGTTCCCCTCCCAGGCCCTAATGTATGCGTTTCACGGCAATCAAAGGGGCCTTTTCAGCCCCCAGATGGAATGCTGTGCGTGGATGGCACACACATGGACGGACACACACACATGTGTTTATAAAGTACACATGCAAACATGTATAAATATATGTATATATACATACATATATATGTGTGCGTGTGTGTTTGTGTGTGTTTGTGTGTGTGTGTGTGTGTATATATATATATATATATATATATATATATATATATATATATATATATAGAGAGAGAGAGAGAGAGAGAGAGAGAGAGAGAGAGAGAGAGAGAGAGAGAGAGAGAGAGAGAGAGAGAGAGAGAGAGAGAGAGAGAGAGAGAGAGAGAGATAAATAGATAGATAGATAGATATTTGTATATATGCATACATATATACAAATTTAATATATATATTATACATACATACATACATACATATATATATATATATATATATATATATATATATATATATATATATATATATATATATATACACATGCATACATACATACATACATACATACATATGCATATATATATATATATATATATATATATATATATATATATATATATATATATATATATATATATATATATTTATATATATATATATATATATATATATATATATATATATATATATATATATATATATATATATATATATATATATATATATATATATATATAGTGTTTGTGTCACAAAAAACATGGCAAAGTGGTGGAAAGTATTGGAACAATTGTGGAAACTCCGTGATTGGAATATCATGATAGTTACAAGGGTGACAAAAGGCATATTTTTAGTGTAATCTTTGTTGCCAATACCTCATATGAGCTTGCCACGTTTTGAAAATAACATCTATATTGGATATATTAGGCACCATTGTTCTAGACTTGGATTACGAACCATTTTAGGAAAACATGATTTCTGAGTTTGTTTACCTTTCGGCGGATTTTTCGAAGGAAAGTGAAGTTAAATGAATTGTAACCGTAGTCAGGAACGGAAGTTAAAGTATATGGTTATATCAAATATGTATACAAATCTATGTGTATGATATATTAAAGATACGCTTTTATGTACAGTATATACACACACAAAATAAGGAAGATCTATACAGCAATACACGATCCCTCTCATCCCGTTTGTTTTGTCGGAGCGTAGACTGAATTACCAACCGTGCGTTCGCGAAATGGTTGTCAATTCTTTAACAAGGAACAAGCACTACAACTGATTCATACCAAAATTGAACCATCTTCTGTTTGTGCTACCTATGACTGTAGTCTCTCTTATTCCACTTTTGTGATATGAACACGACATTGACACAACATGAACATAACATTGCCACGCCACGCAGAAAATGCCCTAGAATACGGCTGTAATTCTCATAGCCCAACAAATATGACACCAAGCAACAATTTTACAGAGATTTCCGTTACAAAAATCCGTAACTACGTCTCTGTTGTAAGAAGATATAGGAGCATACAATGTTAGAAGTAAAAATTATTTTAAAAAATAAGAATAATAAGGGTCCTAAGACACTATCCTGGGAAACATCAGAGACTGCAGGGTTAAGGTCAGAAAAACAACCATCTACACAAATATGCTGAACACGGTTAGATAAGAAATCTATTAAAAAAAAAAAAAAAAAAATAAATAAATAAATAGATAAAATATTGCCACTGAATCACATGCAGCACTTAAGTCAATTGCAACAAGCACTAGACTCCTGTTTGATTAAAGTAGCTTAGTTATCACAAATAAATATCCCCCAATGAAAACCAAAAAGTGAAGCCGATTTTAGTTTTAGACGATGACACTGAGAAGAAAGACGAGCCAATAGTCGCTCAAAAATCTATGAAAGAATCGGCGTTATGGATATAGGACGATGTTCCGATGGTAAAGCAGCAGCAGTAACACCCTTTTGAATCGGAGTGATGTTTTTTTTTGCAATATGGAGGGAAACTACCTGACTTCAGGAGTCGCCTAAAAACAACAGCAAATTTAAGAGCCAGATGGTCAGCGATCTGATCTTAAAAAAAAAAAAAAAAAAAAGGAAAGCATCACGATCAGAACCAAATTCAACAAAAATCTCATTAGTTCATTAGACTTTAATGGTACCGATTGTAATAGAGGTTTTGGGAAGCGAAAGAGAACAAAGGAAAATTTGGATTCTTTGCTTATTTGCCAAAACATCCGTAAAAAACATCTCATGGCTGGTTCATAATTCGCAGAACCACCAGCATCACGAAGGAGGCATGGCAGGCTCATGTTCAAACAAATACGATCTCAATACAATCAACCACTTATGTTACGTACTCGTTTTAGCAAGAACTTCTCGCATATGTGTATTAAAATCATAAACCCTCCGCGCAACTGCCCTGTGCCTGGTATAATTTAGTCCATTTAGCTGGATATGATTACGAGACCGCAGTTAATATGTTCTCTGCTTCTTATTATGAGCAACCTTGCAATCAGGATTAAACCATGCCTTATCTTTCACTCATGGCTTGACATTTTTGAATGGCATTCTATTGTCAATAATCTTTGAAAGACATTCAAACT
>BOPN01002525.1:77500-82500 GCA_017312705.2 Penaeus japonicus
GTATATCAAAGTGCCCATTACTTTCCTGTAAATGTAGTTAATGTGTGTCTCAAATGTTATGTATCTGTTTGTCTGTGTGCTCCTAGATTTTCGACTGAGGTACCTGGTTTAATGTAGCAACCTTCGAATTCTGTCATTGTGTCTGTAGGGATTTCGACTGTGTTCTGACGGCTGCCTATAAAAGAATGATAGTGTTTTCTGTGGATTCAATTTCGGACCATTTCAATCATAGTATCTTTTTTGTTTCTATGAGAGTCTGTTTAGTCTTTTCTATTAATTATTTTTTTTACAGAGGCAGTGTGAAGAAATTCAATCATCGGCGTATTGAAAGAGAACTTAGTTTTTTGAAACGGTCGATATGTCGTTATTAGATACAGTGAATAAGACTGGGCCAAATATAGAGCTTTGTGGAACACCAAATAAGACTTGTTGCTTTGATGATAGATTTTCACGTATTTTGACAGACTGAGTTCTGGCGGATGAGTAATTTCTAAACGAATAGTTATCAATTCCGTAATTTCTTAATTTGATAAGAAGGATTTCACGGTTAAAACTGCCAAAGGTCGTCGACAAATCACATAGAGGAGAAAGTTTATTTGTTCATTGTCTATGTTACTATAAATTTTATTTGTGATATTTAGTAATGCTGTTGCGGTGGATGGCTTATTTCTAAATCCATGTTGCCTTTTAGATAGAAGGTTACTTGCTTTCAAAAATGCTGTTAATTGATTTGCGACTTTCTTCTCAACTTTAGATATTACTACGAGTAGAGTAATGGAGCGATAATTGTTTATCTTCTGATTTGAAAATAGATATTATGATGTTTCCAGAACGATGGATAAGTACCGGTGACTATAAATGTATTTATAATGACTGTCAGATATTCCGCAATAGCAGGTAGACGATCCTTTATGAATCGATGGGCGATGCCATCCGCTCCCACGGAGTTTGTTTCTTTTATTGTTAGTATTGTTTATATATCTATTGGTTGCGGTCTACAAGTATTTGTTGTGAGCCTTGTTCCCGGTGTGTTTTGTGGAAATGTGGAGGCTGTTGTCTGTTCATAAAATTTAGGTAAACCAGTTTCCATGTTTCGGAAGAGTCGTGTCTACATTCTTTGAACTTTTTTAAGATAACTTGATTTTGTACATTTCTCTTTTTTTTGTTTATATTCACAGCCTGAAGAGTAGCACCAATTCTGCAAGTTTATGGCTCTCTTAATGTCGCTGTTTATCCAAGGAGGAGGACGTCTGATTGCTTTAATAAGGAGCGGCGGCATTCGCTTAACAAAAACTTGTCTGTCAACTTCGTCTGTTAACAAAATCTCTGAGACTGTCGATTCACTGGCCATGATATGTTGGCAGAGTGACTGAGGATCATAGCTCGTTAAATCGCGAAAAGTTTTAATAACATGTTGTCGCTTTGGCTTCTGTATATTCAAAGTTTCATGGTTGAAAGTTCATGATCAGCAATTTGGCATGGGATAGCGTCTGTATGGAGAATGATATCGGGTCTGTTTGTTATTATTACATCTAATATGGATGAGGTGTTTTCTGTAAGCCTTGTAGGCCTAAGGTGCCAGGGATTGGCGGTCTAGGCTTATGTGAATAATAGATACAACGCCGGTCTCACGGTGCGGGCATTGGCTAGGCACATGCTCATGCCAAGTGTCCACATCATGTGACGCAAAGTTTTGTTTCAAAAGGCGAGAGTCTGAGGCACGTGTTAGAGTCCAGGTTTCGCTGCCGTACAGCAAAGCATGCAACATCGGGGCCTTGAAGGCACATAGCCTGTATCCGCTTCTCCAGATATTGCATCGATAGAGTTCACTGCTCCTATTGTCATGCCAATTCGTCTCTCGACCTCCCACTCAGACATCCTGGAGTCACGATGTCATCGCCGCAAGCGTGTTCTCCCTTCATTCCTCTCCCTTCGTTCACCTCATTGCATCATTCCCCTCACCCCAGCCCTACCCCTCATACCCACCTTCCCATCAGTGTGCGGGTAGATCCGAGCCGGAAGTGTCTGCCTCTGGCCCGGAAGAAGGGTAAGACGCTCGAAAAAGGATCGGCAGAAGGGGGAAGGGGGGAAGGGGGAGGGGAAGGGGGATGTGTTCTGCCTTGAGTCTACAGGAAGGAGAAACTTTCTTGAATTGAAAAGAACAAGGGAGAGAAGGGAGGAGTGTGTGTGTGTGTGAGAGAGAGAGAGAGAGAGAGAGAGAGAGAGAGAGAGAGAGAGAGAGAGAGAGAGAGAGAGAGAACAGGGTTAGAGCAGAATTGATATTAGGCACCAAGTCTGGTCAGTGACCGTGTACTCGTCACCCACTCCTTCGAGACCCACCCAAAAAGGCTCACCTTTACTTGACATCTGAGGCCATGAGGACAGGATGAGAGGGGGGGGGGGGGAGTATAGACAGCTTACTTGCACTCAAGGGGTTTTCAGTGGATTGTTGACTGAAGTTTCCTGTAAGTAGAAAAATGATAGACTGTTTGGTAAATAAGAATAAATCTGTAGATGCATTTATACATGAAGAGATGACTCAATGGTCAGGTATCCGTGTAGAAAGAAATGTATAAAAGCATTGGGAGATAGAAACAACTGAATGAGGATCTCAAAAATGCCTTTTATATACACTGACATTCTTTTAAGTTTTATATGATCGGGAATAAAACAGTCTCATCATTTTCTGTCATACTTTGTGCAATTTTTTTTTTTTTTTTTGTGTGTGTGTATCATTAAACCAGGTCGCTGAAATAATAATAATGTTTGTTTTTTTGTGTTTATTATTTTTTTTTTTTAATAATCAATACCGTCAGCAGTCATCAAACGTCAACAAATTGAGTTAGTCCTCTGATCAGCGACCGCCTTCGTACACATTCCACAACAAGGCTTCCTTTTTTCGATCTCAGCCTAATAACTTATTCAATTTTCAATCAAGTCGGTAATCCACTGGAGTTGAGTCGAAGGACCCGAAAAGTCTGACATACGAAAGGGTTAAATTTTGATTGAATACTTTGCATATTGCTGAATCATTGGCCTCATACGCGGGTGAGCTCAATTAGGCATAAAAGGGAAATAAAAGTTCTGTGGACAGGAAACCCCTCCATTAACATGCCTCATACCTTTGCTGCACGAGATTCTGATTGATGTTTTTTTTTTTTTTTTTTTTTTTTTCATTGAGCTATTTTTTTTATTCACGACGCCTGAATGATAACAGTAGGTAATGACATTTACGATATTCTGTCAGATGAATTGATGATAAATGATACATTAAATGCTAGTGATGACAATGAACATTGGTAAACAAACGACTATGATGCTAAGATTATTATCATTATTATTACTATCTTCATTTTTTCTTGATATTGTTATTGTGTCTACCTGTATATGTGTGCTTGACTGTTTGTAATTTCACTGCATATTTTATTGTTATTTCTTCGTGAAGTGAAATAATACAGTTTATTAATGCAATACAACCCCAGCATCAGATTGCTCAGAGAACCGGGATGAGATGATAAAAAAGCTATTCTGACCTACAGCAGTTTCATTATCTATTTCGGAATTTTGAAAAATAACCTTATTACGTTAATAGTATTAATGGCGATAGATTTCAGCTGGATGTGAATGACCTTTTGGCAGTCGCCTGTTGTCTGTTTATTATGTTATGAAAAAAATATATATTTTCTTTATATGTAATAACAAAAAGAGGAAGGAAAAGAGGAGAAGAAATAGATAAGCGTACCGGCCGGATAAAGAATATACCAAATAGATATATCTAGATAAATTATGACATCCGCTATGAAGAATAAAAGGAAATGACGAAAGGAATCGACTGGTATTGGAAATGACATCAGTTTTGCATCAATCTTAATGATGCAGATGATATAGCCGCAATTGCAATTGACTAATGAAAAAGGGACGGATATATAACTACAGGACAGATTTTGATCTTTAGATATTGTTCAAAGTTATGCATTGTACCGAACTTGTATTCATGTGTTCCTAAGGACATACTGTACCGTTTCCAGAAATCCTTACGCCATTTCGCATTGTGTGTATACCTTTACTCTGATTAAGAATCCTCCAAGCTCCCGCCATAAACCTAAAACTTCTTGTCGTAATGGATATTATAAAAAACATTTGCAAAGCTGACACCAATGTGGATTCCTTGTTTATTTTTGTTGTTGTTGTTTTAAATTCCGCGCTCGGCCTGGCGGGAGGCTTTCTTGCCATTATTTCAAGGAACGGATCTTGCTGGTCATTGCACTGCAAGTCGAGCTAAAGGGATTATGCAATGACATGATATTGGGTTAATCATTTGCAACTTCAGCTCGAAAGATTAGAATTTGAAAATGTATTCATCATACAGATGTAATATTTATATACGCAATATACATATACATAGTAAGAAGTAGATAAATAGATAGATAGAGTGAAAGAGAGAGAGAAAGAGAGAGATAGAGATAGATGAATTTTTAATAATTGTGTCCGTTCAAAATGCGTTCGCAAAACTATTTCATCGTTTGATCCTATACAAATTAACATTAAAAACGGCGAGCAAATGAACTGAAGTCACTTTTCGTTCAGTTGCTTGGAAATGAGTGACCTCTCCTCTGTGGCGTAAAACAAGAGTTATTAAACAGTTTATAAAGCCAATATCCCAAAGAATATATGAATACAGTTCCACTGTTATCGAAGCGCAAAATAATGGACATATTCTGTGCGACGTGAGGGTTTGGGTAACTGGTTATCGTTTTGGATATACAGCAGTAACAATAGTTTATTTGTTTGTTTTTAGTTATACAACAATGAAAGATAAAGGCCGACAAACAAGAGCAATTACATAAATAATAAATGGATGAAACAAATAATAAATGGATAAAGATTCAGTTATATGCCCAATCATCGCTTCGTTCTCAGCTCAGAGTTGTCGAGGCTCGCGCTAACTATTGGGAGTAATGGGACTAATTCTGCCTTATTGGAATTCTTTCTTTCTCTCT
>BOPN01002525.1:107500-112500 GCA_017312705.2 Penaeus japonicus
TATAAATATATATATATATATATATATATATATATATATATATATAGAGAGAGAGAGAGAGAGAGAGAGAGAGAGAGAAATAAAGAAATAGACTCTTTTTTTCATTTTTCTTTCTTCCTGCATTATTGATATCATCATTATTATCATTAACATTATCATTACTATCATCATGGTTTTTGAAATATTGATTATTGTTGTTTTTTATTATCATTAATTCTATCATCATTAGTGTTTTATTTTCATCATTATCATTATCATTATCATCAGCAGCAGTATTATCATTATTATTTTCTTTATCCATATCATCATAATCATTATTATTATTATCATCTTTGATATTACTATTGTTTTATCATTATCATTATCATTATTTTTATTTTCATTATTGTCATTATTATATCTATTATTACTGTTATCATTGTTGCTGGTGTTATTACTATCAATATCATCATTATTGCTGTTGTCACCATTATCACTGTTGTTGCTATTATCAAAATCATCATTATCATTATCTTATCATTGTGTTAGCATTTTTATTATCATGATTATTGTTGCTGATGTTATTGTTGTTGTTGCTATCATTATCATAACTGTCTTTATTATCATCAGCATCATTATCATCATTATTGCTGATATCCTCATCATCATTATCTTTTTCATCATCATAACTATTATCATTATTAGTATCGTCATCATATTCATCATCATCACTTTCCAATCACCATCTTCCGTTTTCCTCCCATCTGTCACTTTCTTACCCGCCCCCCCAGCCGCACTTCCAGCTCCCTTTTTTCTCCCCGTCAATGCAGTCAGAACAGGCGTTGCGACCCCGACAAAAGTCCGGTCTTGAGCACACATCTTTCGTGGCCCATTTCCAGAAACTCATCACCTTCGGAGGCGCTCTTGACTCCTTGTACTTCTTCTTGGCGATGTAATTTCTTGGGTAAACAGGGCATCTTGGTGTTTGCCGGGGTTTCTTCCTGTTTTTTTGTTTTTTTTTTCTGGGTGGGGGGGTGTCTTCAAACGAGGCAGAAAGGTGTGGCCGGGTACACTGCCAAGGTCATATCAACCACACTCCTGCCCCCAGAAAAACTGCTGAGGCTTATTATTACTCTCAAGATCAATATGAACTTCTCTTAATAACTTACGTCGATGCAGATATAAACACCAGACATACCAAGTGTACATTATGTAATCATTAAGAAAATCATTTGTAATCATTAGAGTGCCTCTTCTAAAATTGAAGAATGGAGAGCATATGTTGACTCTCTTGGAAGGGATGCTTTGAATGAGACGTTTCCGATACCATCCGATGAGCAGGATCCTCTTTCTAATTTTTCTTTCTTTTTTTGTGTAAAATGTTGTTAGATTGCTCAAAGCTATTTTGATTCCTCTTAAATTGCACTTCAGTTACGATCTCGGCGGTCTAGCTTATTCATTCTTTTCCATACACACCCAGTTTATGTTCGTATTCAAATCAAGTCTTTCGTTTCCCAAATGCAATCGCATCCTGATGCACTTTTGTTTTCATACGTTCTTTACCCTCGCGTCTAAAAGGCTTCTTTCAACTCCAACTTCGATATCCTACCCGTCGCCTCTCCTCCCTGGGAACAGACGGCGTCTATCCATACAAACCTTCCCTCCCACACACCGTCCTCAAGTGTGTCCTTGGTACGGAAGTCACTTCGGGATATCAGCTTCATATGCGTCTCTTATCAAATGCTTTTAATTTTACTCCGCGGTACCCTAGGCCTTATTAAAGACGAGAATAATAAAAAGGTTTGGAACAACGTTCGTAAATCTTGACGATTCCGAGACGTAAATAAAAGACAAATGCGCAACATCGCGCTCCAACTTCCGATTCGCATTACGATTTTTGCGCACTTGAACTTGAGGCTAATATTTTCGACTTTTCTTCGAGTCGCTAAATGCC
This sequence comes from Penaeus japonicus, assembly GCA_017312705.2. Classification (NCBI taxonomy): domain Eukaryota; kingdom Metazoa; phylum Arthropoda; class Malacostraca; order Decapoda; family Penaeidae; genus Penaeus; species Penaeus japonicus. Next base: position 109,434 of record BOPN01002525.1, read on the forward strand.
AAGAGGAACTACAAGATGAAAGAGAAAGCTCTTCCTTCCTTTTTCCTCGGTCTCTCCAACTAGCATGCAATAACAAAAAAATGCAATCGGCAAACTCCTCGGCGAGAGGAATGTGAAGGACACCAGGACTTATAAGGACTGCCGGGATGTACTCTCTCTCTCTCTCTCTCTCTCTCTCTTTCTCTCTCTCTCTCGCTCTTTCTCTCTCTTTCTATCTCCCTCATTCACTCAATCCCCTCCTCTCTCCTCCCTCCCACCCCTCCCCAATCCCTCCGAGGAACCTCCCCCCTCCTCCTCATTCTTCCCTCTCATTCTTCCCTCCCGTCCATCCCCCCCTCCCTCCCTTCCCCGGCAGCTCCCCCGAGGCAGGTCCGCTTTGCCAGGCGCAGGGCCGCCGGCCTCCCGGGCTGGCCTAAATTGGAGGCGCATTCATGACCGGAGTCTGGCTTGAAGTCGCCTCAAGACTTTACTCTCTTGCCTTTTATGTTGATTTTTCTCCCACTTTTTCTAGTTTTGTTTTGGATTTTTTATCTCTCTTTCTCTCTGTTTTTATCTTTTCATTTTTCTTTCTTTTTTTCTAATTTAGTTTTCAATCCAACACTTTTCTCGCCGTTTCTCTTTACTCATTTTTTGTCTGGTGTCATTAGTGAAGTGATATTTTTTTTTTTAATTGCTCTTTAAAAACATGATACGAGTAAAATTATCATTATCGGCTCATGAGAGTTCGAAAGTTTTCGCTGAGCAGATACGCGTACACGAAATGCATAACTTTGAACGTCTTAACGCTTCGAAATAAGCGAATAAAACGGAACAATCGCCAAAGAACGCCATCACTTCAACTCGTGCAATCAGGTAAGGAAAGCCTCCGGGAACAGATCTAAAATGCGTTGCTTCCTCAGGTTAATGTCCCTCCACACCGGAGCTCCTTCCTTCGGTGGACTCGGCTACTTAAAGTGGGTACGAACTCCTTCCTACTCCACTTTGCTCAAACAGATCTCCTCTTTCATTCGACTTATCTCTTCTCAGAAGAAGGAGGCGATGGATGTCCGAGAGACATATCTTAAAGGCCTTGGAACTTGTACGTCCGCTGAACCCACGAGATTCAATTGTCTAAACCTCCTTCAGAGAAAAGTAGGTGTGTCACGTCTGCTCCTTTGCAGGCGGGTTCTTTCTGCTGAAATGTGATTCTTGCTTCGTAGTAAAAGCCTCTAGATGGCAGTAATCATTTAAAGAATACGTTAACCTCGTGCGGAAACGGAGTCCTGGATAAATTCTCCATTCTTTGTTGGAGTCATTTGGCCGGCACAACATTCTTTACTTCTTAAGAAGAGTGAAGCAAAAACCCATGGCCCGAGCCGTCTCGGCCAAGTGCGTGCTGTGTCCACTCTCCTGTTAACACACTTTCCGCTTTGCAGGCCAACTTATCTTTCTCGTTCTCCCTCCTTTCACTCCCCTCAATGTCTGAGCAAGTAAGAGTCGAGGAAGCGATTCACTCCATGGACAATAATGCGTATAATACAAAGGATTTGGCTCACGCTAAAAGGTACAAATACAGAGCTGCTACTCTGTGCTAAAGGGTTTTGGAAAATGCAGCTACACACATCAACATAAGATGTGCTAATAACTGGTGCAAATGCGTTCGATGTTCTATGATATAGATTTATTTATACAGTCACCATAAGATAATTCCGCAGAAATGTTCAGTGCTTCAGTACTCGTAGCTTTAACACAAGAATGAGTTTGTTCTCAAATTCACCAAAAATAATTGCATAAAACTTTTGTTTCTTTACTGGTTATTCTCAGTCGAAGTAAAAATGTGTATTTTTTATACAAGCACTTGCCGACAGACAGATTTCACTGCCACTATGCATTTCACAGCTACAAGTAGACTAACGTACTGATAGTTCGTAATAGCTGACCAATCTCAGCTTTGACCCTTCCCGTCCCGTCAGAGAGAGGTTGCATGTTAGGTCCACCTTTTGGACACTGTACACCACAGCTCGGGAAGACAAAAGCTGAATATGTGACCACATTGAGACGTTTTTGGTTTAGCAGGAGCGGGTTTACTATTCCGTTTGTGTGTGTGTGTGTGTGTGTGTGTGTGTGTGCGTGTGTGTGTGAGTGAGTGTGTACATTTCAACGCAACTATCAGAGAATCTCACGGTCGCTCAGCTGGCTTTGCAACAATATGGCGGCAGATTAGTGTTTCATTAAAAGTTTTGCCATAAATCAAAAACGCATAAATTAAGTGTAATCCTATCTTAGCAACTCATCTTGAAGTAACAGCGACATGAGGAATGAGAAATGAGATGTTACAATAGAGACGTGAATTTAGTAAAAGCCATTTTGATGCAACACCTTGCAAATAACATACTTGATTACGTTACTAGCAGTACATCATAGGGCCGCACGCATAAAAGTTGCTGTCATCTTTCCATGTCATTATCATTATTCAAATTATTATTATCATCATCATTATCAATACAATTATCATCATTAGATCTACTTATTGTTGTTGTTGTTGTTGCTACGGTCATTATTATCATCACCATTACTATTACTATCATTATCATTTTTACTATCATTTTGGTTATTTTGCCATCTTTATCATCATTACTACTATTAGTAGTAGTAGTATTAACATTAATTTCAATATTATGATAATTATTATCATTACTGCTCTTACTCTTATCATTATCATTATCAATGTTATTACTATGATTATCATCATCATTATTAGCATTATCATTATTATCATTGTTCTTGTTACTTTTATCATTATCAATGTTTTTGTTTTATCATCCTTATCATGATTATTATTATCATTACTTTTATTACCAATATCATTACTATTATTGTCATTACTAAAATTGTTTTTATCATCATTTTTATCATCATTATTATCCTTATCATAGTGATTATCATTATTGTCATTATTATTATCATTATCATCTTTATCATCATTATCACAATTATTGTTGTTACTGATAGCATTGCTATTGGTGTTGTGTCTATTATCAGTATTATTGTTATTATCATTGTTATCATTATTAGTATTATTATCATC
>BOPN01002525.1:118541-123541 GCA_017312705.2 Penaeus japonicus
TCAAAAAGATCGTATATATTGATCATAAACGAATAAAAATTATGATTATAATTAATTAGAATCAATTATAATGCAAATAATGATAATGATAAAACTGATAATGAGGATAAGAATAACAAAGTTGATAGTAATAGTAATAATACTGATGATAATAATAATAAAATGATAATAACAATAACAACAATGATAATGACATCATGATATTAGTCATCCTCAATATCTTATCTAAGCAACGATTAACAAAATTCATGAACCTCCTTCTTTTATTCTCTATAGCAACCTTATCAAGAGTATTGTACCTTACGACCTGTAACCTTACACCCCCCCACCCCACCACACCCCCACACCCCCTCTCTTACCCCTGAATTCCCCCTCCACCCTCCTCCCCCTTTTACTTCCTACTCTCCCTCCTCCTTCCCCAACCTCCTCCCCTTTTACCTCCTACTTCTCTTCCTACTTTCCCCCCTCCTCCCCCTCCTCCCTCCTCCCCCCCCTCCTCCTCCTCTTACCTCCTTCTCTACTCCTTCTCCCCCCTCCTCCTCCTCTTACCTCCCACCCTCCTTCTCCTCCTCTTACCTCCTTCTCCACCCCTCCTCCCTCCTTCTCCTCCTCTTACCTCCTTCTCCACCCCTCCTCCCTCCTTCTCCCCCCTCCTCCTCCTCTTACCTCCTTCTCTACTCCTTCTCCCCCCTCCTCCTCCTCTTACCTCCTTCTCAACCCCTCCTCCCTCCTTCTCCTCCTCTTACCTCCTCCCCTTACCTCCCACCCTCCTCCCTCCTTCTCCCCCTCCTCCTCCTCCTCCTCCTCCCTCCTTCTCCCCCTCCTCCTCCTCCTCCCCCTCTTCCTCCCCTATACATGACCCCCCCCCCCCCGTAAACATTTCCATAAGGTTATATGGCATTGCGGTGAATGATCTGTCATGAACTCTCATGAACTTTTGATCTCGGTTCTGTATTCATGATCTTCTGTAGAGGCGAGAGAGAGAGATGAATAATTCTTTCTTTTTTTCCTTTTTTTGTCTTCCTTGTTTCTCTCTCTCTCTCTCTCTCTCTCTCTCTCTCTCTCTCTCTCTCTCTCTCTCTCTCCCTCCTCCTCTCTTCTCTCCTTCCTTCTCTCTCTTCTCCTTCTTATATATATATATATATATATATATATATATATATATATATATATACATATATATATATATATACATATATATATATATATATATATATATATATATATATATATATATATATATATATAGAGAGAGAGAGAGAGAGAGAGAGAGAGAGAGAGAGAGAGAGAGAGAGAGAGAGAGAGAGAGAGAGAGAGACAGAGTTTTCCTAACTATCCATGTCTTGGGAAAGATGATAATGTCGATGAACATCATTTTCCAGAGAAAAGATTATCATAATTGTTGTTGTTTTCGTTATCACGGTTAATGATTTATAATCAGTATTATAGTTAATACTATCATCATCATTATCATCATCATCATCATCATCATCCTCATCAGTGATTCTGATTATTATAATTATCATTATCATTAGTAATAATGGTGATAGATATTATTTGGATTGTTTTTACTAATGCCATTTTTATAATAATTGTAATAGTGATATAATGGTGAGCATCATAATGACATCATAATGACATTTGTATTAGTATCATTACCGCGATTATAGTGATAACAGTAATAATGATGATAATGATAACAAAACTGATAATCGTAATGATGATACTAATTAAAATGATAATAATAATGATATAATTATTATCGATATCATTCTTACAATCATAATTATTGTCTTTACTATCACTATTATCATCATCTTTATCCTCATCATTATCATTCTTATTGTTATCAACAATAATATTTTCACTATTTTCACTACTCTGCAATATTAAGTATGGCTAATATTATAATAATTTTTATTGTTATTATCAATATCTTTATTAGTATCATTATGATTATCATTGACATCACTATCACCATCACTACATCACCAGCAGCAGTGATAAGAAATCATGCAGTCATGCAAAGATGAAGAATATTATTCATGATAATTATAACAATAATGAGGATGACGATTATCATAATAATTGTCTCAATCGTTATTATCAAATAATATAATTAATTATAAAGGTTGGGGTTGTATTTAATGATATTTATGGATGGTTTATGATATGTACTATGATGGTATTTTAATTTTATTGATATCTGAATTAACTATACCTACCATACTGCTCTAATATTGCTAAACAAAGTCAAAAAAATCTGTGTTGAGAACAATATTTGTACCAACAGCAATATGCATTGGCACAAGCTACCCCTGCAACATACCCATTGAACACCGAACACATATTATACATATCAACAAAGTTTATTAAGTTTAGACGGTAAGTTCGAATGAAGTTGAAGATCTTAATTAATAACATGTATTTGCGATAAGGACTAACTTCTAAACGCGTCAAATACATCGTTTGTTAAGATTTTTGAGTCTGATTCGTGTTTTTCTTTCACAATAAGATCGGATCTTGTAAATATGTCTGCGATACGGGTTCTAGACGCTATGATTTCTGTGATGACACATTTGAATATTGCAAAAAAAAAAAAAAAATAGCGTTCCTTATATTTCTTTGTCTGTTCCGGGCTGTACTTTACGAGAAGATGCATAGATCAGACTGTAGTTTGTAGTTTATAGTTTGTAGACCTAAATGCTATTGCTATTGCATGCAATTTCGGTTATCTCATCCTATTTTATCATTATTATTTCATTTGTTCATTTATTTATCTATTCTTTAATTTCTCTCCTCGTTTATTTTTTTTCCACGTTTTACTCCGCCATTTCCCTGGTATACACTAGGTTCTTCAGCTTATACTTCGCTACAATAGGGAGTGTTGAATAAATCTTAATAAATTAATAAATCCATGATAAGTTTTGATTTATTTATCGGTAATATTGGCGTTGTGGACCTTTCAATAAGATTTATCAATAAAAATGAATGATAGTGGTGACTATGATTATGATTATAACAGCATGGTAATGATAAAGATGATGATGATGATGATGATAACAAGAATAATGTTTGTAAGAATGATAATGATGATAGTAATATTATCATTACTGTCAATATTATTATTATCATTATTATTATTATTAGTAGTAGTAGTGGTAATAGTACTATCATTATCATTATTATCATTACTAATAAAGACAGTAAAACGATATCCTAATTAAAACAATAAAAACAATAATGTTAATAAAACAATGAAAAATAAAAATGCTAATAAAAAAAAATAAAAAAAAGCTCATAAAAATAAAAACAAAGGCCATGATAACTATAATTATACTTAATAATCCTCTTGATAAATGGACGAGACTTAATAATCATGATGATAATTATGATGATAATAATTGGAATGGTAATATTAATTATCATAATGATAATAACAATATGTTAATACCGATGATAACAACAGCATTACCGATAATAACAAAAATGAATGACAACAATTATAATGATACAACAATGATGATGATAATGACAATAATAATAACAATAATAATAATGATAATAACATCAATAATAGCGGGCCTCCATAATCATGAAGCTAAAATACCAATGATAATCATAATGACGTAAATAGTGATGATTATAACAGCAATAAAATGATAATAGCTTAGTATTGCCCTAAGGACAGTAGCAATCGGAGCATCATGGTAGTAGCAGAAGTCATCAAAGCAGTCATGGTCGACATATTCTTTGAAGCAAAACGTAATTGAGTCACTAATGAAAGTCTATAATGGAATTAAACCACTTTATAATAGAATTAAACCACTTTATAATATGTGTAATTTACGATCTAAAATTTAAGCTTTCTACAGTTCATTACAGTATTAGGATGATGGCAAATTTATTTAATGATACTGATGACCATGTTTGTAACAATGTTGATAATATTGTCATTATTTTTATGTTATTATCATTAACATTATTATAATTACTGATAAAGACGGTAATTTAACTATGACAGCAGAGCCACGATAATGATAATCATGATTAATAATCATCATGACAGAAGGAAGAGAAATGATATTTGATATAACAACAATAATGACAATGTTAATAATAATAATAATAATAATATGAAATATAATGATAAGAACAATAATGATAATGGTAATAATGATAAGAGTATTCATGATGCTAGACAAATATGCTAATGATAATAATATGAATAGTAATGATGATAATAACAGAATGATAATAGCTACTATCATTGTAATAATAACAGGCCGCCGCAACCGGAGTAGCGTGGAAACAGAAGTCACAGAAGTAATTATAGTCGATGTACTCTTTATATTAGACCTTTATTTTATTTTTATTTTAATTACCTTTTATTTTATATCAAATATTTAAGTTGTAAAAATAAGTTTTTATCTCAAACATAACTGTACTGTCTGTATACCGTGAGAATGAAGGCAAATTTATTTAATGATACTGAGGACCTAATTTATACCAATGCTGATAATATTTTATTTATTTATTTATTTTTTTAGTATTTTTCGCTAGTGTTGGATCGGCTCTTTATACCCTTGCCTCCGAAACAACGGTCACCTGTTTCACACTTACTCGCAAGCCTTAAAGTTGAGCAAGCTTTACATACGCACAACAGATAAGTGTATATCGTTTAAAAAAAGTGAAGTCTCCCCTTAAAAAGAAACACGCTACCCCCCCACCCCCCTTTCAAAAAAAGAGAAAAAAAATTGAAGCGTGAATGGCCGCCCACAAAGCAGGATCCAAAACCCTCATGCCGTTCCCAATTCCCCAAAGTGTCTATAAAATGCAGGGCGTTGGAAACCTCCGGGGAACGCGAGATATTGTGGTTTCGTGTTGCGCATTTGTTTTCATCTGGAGAGACAGAAAACGGGAACGTCGTATTCGATCGCGTACTGAGGACTTGGAGGAAGATTTTTTTTTTTTTGGACAAACTTTTTTTTTCGTGGGGG
>BOPN01002525.1:131041-133541 GCA_017312705.2 Penaeus japonicus
TCTCTCCCTCTCTTTCTCTTTCCTTCTTCTTCCCTCCTTTCTCTCTCTCATTCTCTCCCTCTTCTTCTCTCCCCTCTCTCTCCCCCCCTCCCCTCTCTCTTTCCCTCTCCTTCCCTCCTTTCTCTCCATTACCCAACCGACGACACCCCTCCCCCCTCCCCCCCCACCCCCGCCTCGGCTTTGCACCCAGAGAAACGCCCTTGGAACGACAAGCTGGGAATGAATCGCATGTTTTATGATTGGAACTTCAAAGGCGCCTTAATAATTCCTGGGGAAGATTTCACACGGAAATTGTACTCAGATTTTGGTCGTCTTGTCTTTTGGGAGATCTTGTTGGTGTGGTTGTTAGAGTTATTGGTATCAGTGTTCTTGTTGTTGTTGTTGTTGTTGTTGTTATTGTTATCTTTTTTTTGTTTTTGTTAGTGATGTTGTTTGTGATATTAATTGCATTATTGTTATCATGATTGTCATCATCATTATCATTATTATTATTATCACTATCGTCATCGTTATATTGTTGGTATCTTCATTATTTTTATCATTGTGGGTATTATCATTGCAATCTGAGTATCCCTATTATCATCGTTATCATTATTACTGTTATACTCATCATTATCGTTATCATTGTTATTATCATCGTCATCGTTATTATCATTATCATTATTATCATCGTCATCGTTATTATCATTATCATTATCATCATTATCAATATTGTTGTTGGTATCATTATCATTGTTATCATTACCATCTTCAGTTATATTATCATGATTATCATTACCATAATCCTTGTTATTATTAAAATCATTATCATTATTGTTATCATTATAATCACCATCAATACTAATAACAATATGACTTTCATATCTTTACCTTTACTAAGTTTTATCATAACCATGATTATCATTATTATCATCACTGGCAGCAGATGCATCACCATTACCATCATTCACAATATCCCTTTTGAATTTATTGTTACAAAGGCTTTAGTTTTTGATGCTGCCCACTTTTGTTTTTTCCTTTATGTTAGGATAAGAAAATCCTAAAAATACAGATGTCATAAGTAAGTGAAAGGCCTAAATACACATAGTGTAAGTCACGCAAGACATAGCTCTTGTGTTATTTCATTAACCTGAAAATTGTTTATGGTAGAGACAATATAAATCAGATTGTATCTCATTGCAATGTCACTCCCTTATCGTCGTAAGTATGAACATCCAAATCAAGATTAAAGGCGGTTTTGTTTCATCTTTTTATTATCTTTATGAATACAAACCAATACACAGCTAGCTTGGTTCCACACGGCGGTTCTCACCAGTCGAACCGCTGCCTCTGGAGGGCGTTGTGGCCAAAGGCATCATCGGGCTGGTTCCACCCCTGATCAAGGTTATTTTTTTTTAAGTTTATTTAGTCCGTTATTAACCGGTCTGGATAACTGCACAATGTCTGGGTGAACTATGATGGCGTTTGTTGCATGGTTGTGGCATTGGGTTTTATATGATATTGCATGATAGGTTGAGGATATAAAACAGGTATGATACATCTGTTGCAATGGAATGAATACAAAGGTCTTTGTACCCTCACGTTAGGTGGTCTGGTTAGCTAGATCACTCTTGGGTCACCTAATCAAGCTTATCATCGTAATTATCTATCATAACCTCTGTAATGTTATTTCTCCAATCCTTCACCCACACACATCCGACACACACCTGATTAAATCCTTCGAAGTATGGGTCTTCACCTCCGTAGGGTACAACAGGATGGAAATCACGTACAAAGCGGATAATCGGAAGTGGCTGAGGCACTGTGCTTGGGAGACCGATGGCAAACCTTCGTGGAGGATGAATAAATGTATGAGTTCGTAAATTAGAGTTAACTGGCGAATCGGCGACGTGTATAAATCATTCGCGGACTCTGGATCTGCAACACAGTTGAGTTTGACTCCGCTTGGTGCAAAAGGGGTTTGCCATTAGGGTTTTGTGCGTGGATTAAATTGTATTCTGAATATCCTATTGTTTGATGATGGAAGCACTTAAAGGACATGTAACTTATGACTGAACCTCCACTTAATCCTAATATAAATATGAAGTAAAGATATGAAGGATAGTTAGAACTATATATATGCAATGATTTAGTCTCATAAAAAAAATATGAGTTTAACTTGGATTCTGAATAGTGGATGTATAAACGTATTGATTTTATTTCATAATATTTGCTGATAAGGTTCATATCATATTTTCTTTTGTGTGTTTGTTTGTTTTTTGTTTTTGTTTTTCAAAACAAGCCAAAATATTTAACAGATCTGAAAAAAAAGTTTTTATAAAAGTAAGATTCTCCAAGTGACTCGAACACTGACCGGAAAAACAACAACAGATATCTTTATCATTAGAAAACAGCTAAAAAAAATCAAATAACATATCGAAACTCCTCATAAATAAAGTCACTCACACCACGCAGCGATCGCCAGAAACGACTCACCAATCAGACGGGTCGTGTGCACTCT
>BOPN01002525.1:146041-148541 GCA_017312705.2 Penaeus japonicus
TGGAGGGAGGGGGTGGGGAGGAGGAGGGAAGGGGGTAGGAGTGATGAAGGAGGAGGGGGTGGGAGTGGAGGGGTGGGAGGAGGGGAGGGGGGTGATGAAGGGGGTGGTGGAGGTGGACGAGGACGAGGAAGGAAAAGGATTATCATTATTATTATTATTACTATTATCATATCTACTGCTATTATCCTTTTTATTATAATTATTAATCTATATATTTTTATTATCATTACTATCATTATTACTACAACTACAGCTGCCGTCATTATTGTTATTATTATTATTTCCATTATGATTGTTAGTATTATCATCATCATTATCTTTATTATCATCCTCATAATTATTTTTTATTATATTATTATCATTATCACCATCTCTATCACAATTACATCTACAATCACCACCAATCATCATCATTATCAACACCACCACCACCATCATCATCACCACCACCATCATAATCATCATCATCACCACCACCACCATCATCATCACCATCACCACCACCATCATCATCATCATCACCATCATCATCATCACCACCATCATCATTATCATCATCACTATCACCACCACCATCATCATCACTATCATCACCACCACCATCATCATCATCACCACCATCATCATCATCACCACCACCACCATCATCATCATCACTATCATCACCACCACCATCATCATCACTATCATCACCACCACCCCCATCATCATCACTATCATCACCACCATCATCACTATCATCACCACCACCACCACCATCATCATCATCATCACCACCATCATCATCATCATCATCACCACCATCATCATCATCATCACTATCATCACCACCACCACCACCATCATCATCACCACCACCACCATCATCATCATCACCACTACCACCATCATCATCATCATCACTATCAACACCACCACCATCATCATCACTATCATCACCACCATCATCATCATCATCACCACCACCATCATCATCACTATCATCACCACCACCACCACCATCATCATCATCACTATCATCACCACCACCACCATCATCATCATCACCACTACCACCATCATCATCATCACCACTACCACCATCATCATCATCACTATCATCACCACCACCACCACCATCATCATCATCACTATCATCACCACCACCACCATCATCATCATCACCACCACCACCATCATCATCATCACCACTACCACCATCATCATCATCACTATCATCACCACCATCATCATCATCATCACTATCATCACCACCACCACCATCATCATCACTATCATCACCACCACCACCATCATCATCACCACCACCACCATCATCATCACTATCATCACCACCACCATCATCATCATCACTATCATCACCACCAGCATCATCATCACCACCACCATCATCACTATTATCACCACCAGCATCATCATCATCACCATCATCATCACTATCATCACCACCACCACCACCATCATCATCATCACCACCACCATCATCATCACTATCATCACCACCACCACCACCATCATCATCATCACCACCACCACCACCATCATCATCACCATCACATCATCATCACCACCACCACCACCATCATAATCATCACTATCATCACCACCACCACCATCATCATCACTATCATCACCACCATCATCATCATCACCACCACCACCACCATCATCATCACCATCACATCATCATCACCACCACCACCACCATCATCATCACCATCACATCATCATCACCACCACCACCACCATCATAATCATCACTATCATCACCACCACCACCACCATCATAATCACCATCATCATCATCATCACCACCACCATCATCATCATCACTATCATCACCACCACCACCATCATCATCATCATCATCACTATCATCATCACCACCACCACCACCATCATAATCACCATCATCATTAAAACAATCATTATTATTATTTCTTAATCAAATGTGTTCTTTAGCTCATAACCTCCATGAAATTTAAAAAAAAAAATGAAAATTGAGTCTCATATGAAATCTTTTGCAAGGAAAAATCATGTACAATTTTGTTTAATATCAGAGCCAGGTAAATAATGACATAAATTACTTGTTTTTGTTATTCTCTGGTTGCGAGAGAGGGAGAAAAAAGTGTTTTTGTTTTATGTTAATTATACAGCGTGTGTGTGGAGTTTTTTTTCTTCTTTTTACTTCTCTTTTAGATCCTGATGACAAGAAACGTGTTTTTTATTTTATTTCATCCCAGACCTTGACGGTTGTGTGTGTGGGTGTGTGTTGGGGGGTGATCAGTTTAATCATCATGATCATCATCAGAATCATCATTATCATCATTACCAGTCAACATCAAAACCATTAGTCATCACCATTAATCATCACCATCATCATATTAATCAGTCACGATCAATAATCAACATAATCATCAGTAACCACTAATCATCATCACTATCATCACCATCACCACCATTTTCTTCAATCACCATCACTACCATCATCTCAAATCAC
>BOPN01002525.1:166041-178541 GCA_017312705.2 Penaeus japonicus
GCAACATATCGTAAGCCAAATTATGTCCTTTACGATAATTGCTACAACGAGGATAATCGTATGCCAAGGCGAGCGAATATTCCTTTGGGTTATATTTTTTAGCAGAATTTTTGTTTATTAGATGGATATGCTAAGGGAGATTAGCAAATAAGATAAAAGCTAAAGGAAAGAATTTCAAATATATCAGGAATGAAAATCCGCAGACTTGAAGGGAATATGTCACAGGATGAATCCGTTTGGTGCAATAGTGGCGGATAGTCTAGTGATTGCTAAAGCTGTCGCACTCCGGAAAAGGCAAGTAAACCCGTTCCAAGCGTATTCTGGGATGATAGAGGTAGAAATTGGTTATCAGGGAGGTTGGGATTATCATACCAGAATATACGCAATGGAAGGAACGTTAACTGTTGCTGGAGCAGTTGCAAGGCCAGATACTATTGTGATCGCTGTCTGTTAACTTACATGAGTGTAGATTGGCAGACTCTAATGATGAATTTTATGCTTACCTTTACTCTGTGCTGAATATCTTTTAACTCAATTAATGTAATTTTCTATACTCTTTTTGACTATTATATGTTTTTCTGCATCTCTTAGCAGCCTGATTCTTAAGAATTACTATGTTAACATACAGTAATTATATAGATTTACTGTCATAAACTCGAGTGAAAGTATTCAAATACTTTGTGAAAGGAATTGCAAGAGACGCTTTATTCAATTGTTTGAATAAATTATAAAAAAAGGGAAGACAAAGTTATATCTAAATTCTCAATATTGCAATATGCACTCAGGAGAAATTGCAGAACTCGCATGAATTTGCTTTGTTTAATCATTCCTTCCCCTCCAATTTACAATCTCTACTTTTGCTAATCATTTACAATACATTTTCTCTAATTTACAATCCCTGCTTTTGCTAATAATTTACAATACATTCTCTCTAATTTACAATCCCTTCTCTCTAATTTACAATCCTTTACAATCCCTCCACCTAATCTGCCTCCTCCCTCATCCTCATCAGGTGGAGGAGCTCCGTGCCTACCTCAAGGAGGTGGGCGCCGAGATCTCCATGGAGCGCTCCCCCAAGGGCCTCGAGGACGACCTCCACAAGATCATCGGGGTGTGCGACACATGCTTCGCCTCCGAGGCCACAGAGGGTGAAGTGGAGGCGCTTCTCAACTCCATAGTGTCTGTGCTGATCGTGGTGAGTGGGGGCTCTTTTATTTCATTTTTATCTTTATTTTGTTACTGTTGGTTTTGTTTGTTCGTTCATTGTTATAGATTTTGGCGGTTTTGTTTGATTTTTGTAGAGTGGAATGAGAAGAGTGTTGGATCTTGATTATTTAGAAATATTCATGCAGGGCAGAAGATAGGATTATACAGTTGATTGTTCTTGCCTTCATAGCATTTTATAGGAAGATCAGTTATTGAAACACGATCCAAAAGCAACCAATCAGGTGTTACTGAGAGTTAGTGCTAATAGATAGTGAACTCGAACTGTTTTGATTTCAGGTACCAGTTGGAGAGAAGACAGAGAGTCTCATTCTAGCTTTCTGTGAGAAGCTGGCCAAAGCTCCTTCCAACAGACTAGGCAGCGTGTGTCTCCGAGTGTAAGTCGGATTTGTGACTCTTCTCGCACCTCTTTGGATCCGTTACTGTATTCAGGTTCTGTTGATATATTGAGTGACTGAACTATAGTCTTGTAAATCTATTAATAGCAATCCATTGAATGAAAGGTCCTAACAAAGGGTTCCTCCTTTTTTCCAAACAGACTGAACCTCCTGTTCCACGCTCTCCCTGAGAACCTTGGTGTGCGGTACCACGTCTACTACACAATGGTGCAAGTCTCGGGCCACATTGGACAGATTACAGCTGTGTTCCAGTCCTGCGAGAAGATGCGTTCCATGCTCAACACTGCGCAGCCACCTCCCTCCACTGAACAGATGCAGCAGCTTCTCCGTTTGCTCCATCAGACACTTATTGCAAACAAGCACAGGTAAGGGAAATTTTTTTTTCATATGTACGTGCTATTTCCGTGAAAATTTTAGTTCCACTTCTCATGTGGGAAAAGTATCATCAATAACATGGGTACTTATATATACATATACATATATATTTTTTTTGTCTCGACTTCAATTGCTTGGTGCTTGTAGAAGGGGAGGGGGGGTCAGTGTTTCTTATTTTTGGTTATTTCACTATGCTCTCTTAAGTTAGTAAGGTAAGGTATGTCTACTGATCTACTTGTACATTTCAGTGAAGAAGCCAGTAAAGTGATGATTGAGCTGTTGGGGACCTACACAACGGAGAATGCTTCGCAGGCTCGAGAGGATGCTCACCGCTGTATCATTGCCTCCTTGGCCGACCCTACCACATACATCATGGATCATCTCCTCACTCTCAAGGTATTTTCCCCATTTGTCCAGTGGAGGTCGGGCTCTGCCAATTGCAACTTTAGTTAGAGGATGTTGGGCTGTGCAAATTGCAACTTTAACTAGTGGGGGTTATGTTGTGTAAATTGCAACTTTAATTAGAGGAAGTTGGGCTGTGTAAATTGCAACATTAATTAGAGGGGGTTATGCTGTGTAAATTGCAACTTTAATTAGATTAAGTTGGGCTGTGTAAATTGCAACATTAATTAGAGGGGGTTATGCTTTGTAAATTGCAACTTTAATTAGAGGAAGTTGGGCTGTGTAAATTGCAACATTAATTAGAGGGGATTATGCTGTGTAAATTGCAACTTTAATTAGATTAAGTTGGGCTGTGTAAATTGCAACATTAATTAGAGGGGGTTATGCTGTGTAAATTGCATCTTTAATTAGAGGAAGTTGGGCTGTGCAAATTGTAACCCTGATTAGAAGAGGTTGAGTAGTGTAGATTGCAAATTTAATTACTTTGCCTTCGCTTCCTTGTTACTTGGGTAATGTAATCTTGTGCACAAGATATATGTGTGTGTGTGTGTGTGCGTGCGTGCGCCATCTCGCATCACTGTGTATGCATTGTCATGCAAGGACTGAATTTCAGCCTCTCTAATTGCAATTTTCATTCCTCAGCCCGTCAAATTCCTGGAAGGTGAACTTATCCACGACCTTTTGACGATCTTTGTGTCAGAGAAGTTGCCAGGCTACATTCACTTCTACAATAACCACAAAGAGTTCATCTCATCTATTGGTATGTATGGCAGCTATGAGTGTTCCAAGTTCATTGATGATTTATTGCCTAGTCCAGTTTGGTCATCAGATAGCGATACTAGTCAGTTCTTTTTTTTCTCTCTCTCCTCTCCTCTGATCTTTTTTCTTCACTTTTCTTCTCTTCTCTTCTCTTTTCTCTTCTTTTTTCTCCTCTCTTCTCTCCTCTCCCTTTCCTTTCCTTTCCTTTCCTTTCCTTTCCTTTCCTTTCCTTTCCTTTCCTTTCCTTTCCTTTCCTTTCCTTTCCTTTCCTTTCCTTTCCTTTCCTTTCCTTTCCTCTCCTCTCCTCTCCTCTCCTCTCCTCTCCTCTCCTCTCCTCTCCTCTCCTCTCCTCTCCCTCTCCCTCTCCCTCTCCCTCTCCCTCTCCCTCTCCCTCTCCCTCTCCCTCTCCCTCTCCCTCTCCCTCTCCCTCTCCCTCTCCCTCTCCCTCTTCCACATGAAGCTGTTAACAACTGGTGACATGTTTTTTCATCATACATGATGCAGGAGCTCTGGCCTGAAAACGGGCTTGTTATTTTATTGTACTATGAATAATGAGTGAGTGATGATGACAATTGGAGTCATAATTATTATAACTATCGTAATACTAAGCCAAATGGGTTTCCCCCAACATCCAAAACCTAGATGGCACCACTTTCTTTTAGCACCAGCAGGAGAAAGAGCCTTGAATGGCACCCATCTACAGTCTCTTGCAAGAACTATCTTTATAGAATGATGGCTCATAGCAAGTTGCCAACCTTTTGCTCTAAAGTACCGTAGATGAAGGATGTGTAGGCAAAATGAGAGTAGGAATGTGATTGAAACCATGCCCAGTGTCTACAATGTGCCACTGTGCCAGTAGGGATGCCTTTTACTGTCGCACTTCCAGTCATAGCACAAGTTTCCTTCCTCTTCCCTACCTCTTCATGTTCATTGTGGATGGTTATATGTTTCGTATTCTTTCATGGCAGCATACAAATAGGAAAAAATATAGTTGCTTCTTTGTCCTCCCCAAAAACTTCTATCACACTGAGTATAAAGAAAAAAAATGAGCTGATATATACTCTGAACTACAATTTTAGTCAACTGCAGAATTGATAGAGCCTGTGATAGGACAGATATAAGTCTCTAAATACAGTAAAACACACAAAAAATAAAACACAAAAATGGCTCTAGTTCTACAATGAGTGACTAAAAGAGAGTGGGAAAAGTCAAAGTATGTTGCGTGAAGTTGCCTCGCTCTGAAATAAAACCCGTCCTGGAGCCTTGGTAAGCAAATCTATCCCTGTCGTTAAGATTGCTTCTGCCTGAATTTGAGTTTTTATAAATTTCTTGGGTTTTTCCCCAAGTTTTATAACTTAACCCACTCACGACGGGGGCCTTCTAGCGTTGAATGTCACAATGCCGGGGCTTTCGAACGCTTTGGCCTAAATCAATTAAATGGCTGGCACAATACTGTGCCGCCCGGCCACTGGGCTTTTGAATGAGCGGTACAGTACTGTACCGCCCGTCCAGAGAGGGTTAATCTGACTTGGAAATAAATTCTTAAGTTCCCCGGTAAACTTCTTTGTATTAGGAGGTTGCAAAAAGATAGTCATTTGTATTATTGATTAGCTCATCAAGGGATGGCCATGATAATCTATCTGCTTACCTTCAGTGTTACTCTTATACTATTCCTTTTTAAGTATGCATATTTTCCGTTCTGATATAATTTATTTTTGTTCATTTTATTAAAATAAATTATGTAATTAGGATATTTAGTGTAGTGGCAATTTTGTCTAAAAGGTCAAAATATATAGAAATTTGAAAACAAAAGACTTGATAGGGATTCAACTTATTACAAATACTCCACCAGTTTTCAAAGAAGGAAAGACAAATGACTTGGTTCCTTTGAGATTTGGAGATTTGGTGTCTCAGTTATAGTGTTGTTGTTAGTGTTAATTGAAGTAATCTGTAAATTGTTTTTTTATTCCTCTTCAGCATCTATATTAGTTATGTAACTACAAAGACGGCATTATTTTCTGTGGACATTTCATGCAAGCTCACACATGCCAATAATTTCTAATTTATTACAATCATTAGGTCTGGACCATGATGCTAACGTCCGCAAGATGAGGCTGCTGACTTTCATCCAGATGGCAGAGAACCAGACCGAGATGACTTTCGACACGCTTATGCAAGAACTGCAGCTAACCGCGGACGATGTCGAAGGGTTCATCATCGAAGGTAGGGTTGGGAGCATAGAGCGTACTTTTCCCTTTCTTTGTTGTTCTTTGAGCTTTGACATGCATGTTTTTGAGACTTTGTTCAATATTTCTGAATAGATTTTTTTTAGACCCATGAAATTTTCTTTCATTAGCTTTTTTTGATGAGAGGAAGAGTGGGTGTTATTATATATACAGGATGACATTGATTCTAGTTTTTAGTCTCTTTTAGAACAGCCATTTGCAGCTTCCAACACGAAACTAACGTATGAATACTCTATTTCCAAACAGCCTTGAAGACCAAGCTAGTGAGCGTACGCATGGACCAAAACCAGCGCAAGGTCTTCGTAACCTCAAGGGTCCACCGCACATTCGGCAGGAACCAGTGGCAGGCCCTTCACGACACACTCAGCGGCTGGAAGGTGCAGCTTGGTATGGTCAAGGAATCTATGCAGGCTATCGTCACCGCGCCTATCGTCCCTGCCAAGTAACGCCATGGGCTGAATCATAAAGTTGATACAAGTTTTTTATTTTTTATTTGATTACATAAGGCCTCAAATAAATGGAAAAAAAATAAAAAAAAGCTTTTGGTATTACAAGAGTTTGATGTGAAGACCCTTATGCAGGTATCTCAGTCTTTTCAGAAAAATATGTGAACACTCATGTTTTCATGTACAAGAACATAAGAACTGTAGTATGATTACTTATGAAATAAGATATTTTACAAATTGAAGAAAAGGCTTTATTACTTTCCTCAATTTATTGGACATTAGTTGGAAAGATTAAGAGTATGTTACTCATTATTGGACATTTACTCCCAGGCTTTTATAGGTATAAAATTTTGTTTCTATCTTTGCTTTCGAAGACCTATTTAGATGACTAGTCTCTCCAGTACTTTCAACTTTGGTGAAAGTGACTTGCCTTTTGCTATGTTGATGTTTATCAAGGAGTGACAATATATATTACCACAATATTAATTACTATCATTGTGTTTTGGTAGTTGCTTCACCATTCCTTCCTCTACTGTACTGAATATACTTAACTTACTGTTTGCCTTCTGAGCAAGATGTTCTGGAAGTCTTGTAGTTTATATTTGCATATATTTGCACAGCTTCTCCATTTTATTTTTCTAATACAGCTTTCTTCAAAGTGAATAGTTAAACATGGCAATTTATCAAGTTAATTTTATTTTTTTTTATCCACGAATAATGAAAAAAAAAGAACTTAAGGGAATGAATAACAAACAGGTTAAGTTAAATGTTAATTTTATTTCCATCAGGAATCATTAAATACTTACATCATCTAAGCAGGAAATGAATTAAAAAAGCATAAACAATCCACATTTTTATTAAATATACAAACAATTTACGTAATTTTAACAAGTCTAGCATTATAAAAGGCACAAGCTCAATGCAGTCATACAGGAAGCACCAAAGATTCATAACACATATAACATGACATATGCTATTTCATAACTAAGCTATCAACCACTACACTTTTACACTAGGCATATAAATAGGTATGAAAAGGTTATGTTTATCATTCACTTCTATTGCAACAATCTATAAGAAACTAACTAACAGTAGAACCTCACATATTCGCAACCCTTTGATAACCAAAAATACCATTATTAGGTTAAAGGAAAAATAATATCAAATAGAAATTCTTAAAGCTCTGTGGAGAAAAAAAAATTAAATTACTACAGGTGCATACATAGAAAGAGAAAGAGTATGCATTTATGAAAGACAGTACACATACAGCTGTTTGATACAATGCCAAAAAACAAAGTAACTGCAATAGTGTGTAATATTAGTTGTTCAAAACTGTATTGATTGGTGGTGGTATAGATAACTTATATTGCAAGTACTTAACAACCTATACATCTACAAGTATACAACTTCAAATAACAATGCCTATAAAAAAGGGGTTTTGGTCCCCAGGTTTTGTATACAGAGGTTCTACAATGAACTCATTCAACGCTTCAACATACATAAAAAAAACCTAATAAGCTATATACAGGGGAAAAAGTAATAATAATAGAAAAAAGATGGGCAAAGTACATTTACTTTTGAATGTGAAGAATGGTAGAAGATCACAATGACATAATTACTGTTCATTCTCCCTCCTGTAAATTTAATTGTATAAAAGTATATGAAAGCAAAATAATCAATTTCCAACAACTATAATTTTCCAATGAATGTTGAAAAAAAATTAACAGAAAAAAAAAAAAAAAGGTACATATTCATTTCTCTTAATCTTCAGGTGCTAAAGGATCCTTGATTAGTTTCCATTCGTGAGAACACATACGCAGGGAGTCGATGGCATATTCTCTCGCCTTGGGAAGAACTAGTTCTGGGTGGTCGATCTTGGCAATGGCTTCTAGCGCAGTCTGTTGAGTGACAAGATAATACAAAAATTACAGATACTGTGTAGTAGGGAGAAGGAGAGGGAGAAAATGGGGGGCAGGAGATGTAACTTTGACTTTCATTACCTAAAATGATATCAATGCAGAAAGTTCAATACATATATATACACACTTTCGATGCAGCAAGTTCAATACATATACACAAATTAAGAAATAATATAAAATCATCACATTATCAATGGGATCTTTAAAAGCAGTGACCTTCCGTTGATCAATTTAAAGTCTCCCATTCAGACAGCGCAGGCCTTACCTTGCAGTGCGTATCAATAATTTTCTCTGCAGTGTACTTGTCGTGAGAGATCAGGAGGTTGACAATGACTGTGCCACGATACTGGATTTCAGGATCCTTGTGTGAGAGGAGGAATTCCAGAATCTCTTCCCAGTCCTTGGCCTGTTCAGATAAGAGAAACATCAAAACATTATAGATATATGTGGAGAAAATTAAAGTTCCTTTAGGTATAGAAACTTACATTTAAGATTCTACTACTTTCTATCACATTACACACAATGACCAGATAACTTATCAGGAAGAAAAGCCATATCTTTAGAAAGTTCCTGGTAAATAACACAAAATATGGTCTAAAGGAACAAAAAATTAGAACCACCGATAGTTACTAAGACCCATTACTCACATCAAACACCTTCTTCAAGCAAATAGGAGACTGTGACATGACCATACACAAAGCTCCACTGGCAGCCTTGATAATTTCTGGGTCTTCGTCGGAAGTGCAGAGGAACAGGTATTTGAATTTGTCGTTCTTGCCTTCCAGAATCTTAACCACATCTGGCGACGCGCAGAGATTTGTCATGCACTGGGGGGGGAAAAATGATCAATCCTTTTAGTCCATTATCGAGGATTAACTATTCTGAGATCTGTTCCGTCAAATAAGCAAATACTTTTAGAGAATATTCAAACCAACTACTGGCTGTAAAAATGACTATGGAATATATATCAGAGCAAAATGGAAGAAGAAAAAAATACCTGGACAGCTGCTCTGCGAATCATTTCATGGAATTCAAACATATAATGCTCGATCAACGGCAAGCCCTTCTCCTTAATAATTCTCTTTCTGGCCGACTCAGACATACCAGCGATGTTTGTTAGTCCCATAAGAGCCTCAAAGTTCTCGAGGCCGGAGTTCTCAATGTCAAGCAATTTCAGCAAGGGACGAACCACCTCATAAGCCTGAAAATTTGTGATTAAAAAAATAAATGAATAAGTGTACTTCAACCATTCTTCTTCCTTCTTTCTTTAATTGTTTGGTTTTGGCAAAGAATTAATTTGAATACCACACCCAACAAAATCCAATAAAATATTTACTTTGATAAATTCACTGCAGCTTAACTACCCTCTTCATGAGAGATGAAACTGGCACTTTTCTAATACTGCAACATAACTGATCAAACACTTACTCTCTGGCCAGGGAAGGACACTTCAGGGTTGATTGAAATGGCAATGCGGCTAAGTGCTTGAGCAGCACACGTTTTGCCTTTCTTTGTACCGTTGGCGGCCAAATCCAGCAAGGCCTTTGTGCCACCCTGCTGGACCACCAGCCCACGATTTTCCTGCTCCTTGCAGAATGCATTGAACAATCTGTAATAAAAAGAAGGAAAAATAGATAAAGATAAACTACCTACTGAATATTGTTCTTTGGTATCAACTGATAATACTCAAAATATTCATTTTCACAACCAGATGTTTTATAGTATTATACCTAGAAATAAGTTCCCTGGAGTTCTCACTGTCAGTCTTGCTCAGTGCAACAAGAGCTGAAGCAGCTCCCTCTTCGACCAGTGTCCTCACGCGCTTGTCGATGAAATCTTCGTCGTCGAGGTCATGTTTCTCAGGAATGTGATGCTTGGCAAACTTGGCCAGCTCAACCATCTCAGGAATGACCTCCTGTTCATCGTAGGCATTGCAGAGATTCACGAACGTTGCAACGACACCATACAAGCAATTCAGGTCTCCTGTCTGGAAAATGTGAAATACTTGTGTTTACTATCAAGTTGCAATATCTTTTTTTTTTTTTTTTTTTTTTTGTGAGTGTAGCAAATCATGGAGAACAGAAATAATAAAGATATTCTACCTCTATTTAAATAAACTAGCGAACATTTTCCTAACTCCGAGCTTTTTCTTACTCTTTTCTTAACCCACTCACGACGGGGGCATTCCAGCCTTGCATGTCACAATGCCGGGGCTTTCTAACGCTTAGGCCTAAATAAATTAAATGACTGGCACCATATGGTGCCACCAAGCCACCGGGCCCTTGAATGAGCGGTACCGTAGTGTACCACCCGTCCAGAGAGGGTTAATAAAAAATCTGAACCACCCATACCTTAGCCAATTCAATCATGGATCGAATAGCATTAGTATCAGCGATAAACTTCTCCTTAACATCAGCATCCAGTGTTAAGTAAGAAAGACCTTCGCAGGCCCAGCGGCGCATGTCCTTGTCTCTTGATGGATTGACGAGAAATCTAGAGAAAAATAAAACCGTTGAGGATTAAGATTCAAATACTCCCTTAGATAAATTTAACAAACATCCATCAATTTTTAAAAATATCAAACACATCAAATCTATGAAATATCAAAGTACCAACAAACATTCTGAACGGACCTGGCCATTCACACAGCAGCCTTACCTTCTGCAAGCTTCAGCAAGCTTTAAGGAAGCACCCTCAGAAAATGGCTTCATAGAGGCATCTGTGCCACCCATGGACCCAAGTTTACACAGGCCAACCAAGGCACGCACTCTGATGGAGTCGTTCTTACTGTTGTAAAGTTTCTTGAGGATGTCTGTGCCTTGTGAGATGATGGTCCTGCACTTGTCCTTCTTGGAGGCTGCTGCAATCAAGGCCTCACAAGCAACCTGTGGGTATATCAAAAGATGTATCTGAAATCCTAAAAAAAAAAAATATATGTTCCACCACCTATCATATCACTCAACTAATAAAAAAAAAAAAAAAACAGAGAGAAGATACTAGTAAATTCTTGAAAGCTTATTCTTTCTATTGATGTTCTTTTCCCTACCTTCTGCTGCAAGACTTCTTCAGTGTTGGCCATGACCAGCAACATTTCCAAAATTCCCTCGCGTGCAATAAATCTGTTACCAACGTCCAGGGGGCCCAAAAGCAGCGTCGTAAGAATGACGGCAATGCGTACTTTAGACTCGACATCAGGGGTCAGAAGCCTCAGTCTGAAAAGGTTTGCGTCTTATGAGCACTTGGACGAAAATGTTTATTCAAAATATCCCTGACCTGAGATCATTTCTAACTCTTGGTATAAGAGGGGAAGAAAAAA
Organism: Penaeus japonicus; assembly: GCA_017312705.2. Lineage (NCBI taxonomy): Eukaryota > Metazoa > Arthropoda > Malacostraca > Decapoda > Penaeidae > Penaeus > Penaeus japonicus. The sequence goes on from BOPN01002525.1 coordinate 177,127, forward strand.
CACCAAAGCTATTTATTTGAGGATATGTTCACTGCTTGTAATGTTGCTTTATAATTTCATTCACAAAATCTAACCTGACATGATCATTGACAAACTTTAAAACTGCCTTACCTGATGTATTCATCAACAATATCTCCGAAGTGTTGACGGTCCTTATCACAGTACTGTGTATCGTAAACCTTTGACAGACAGATCGCTGTGGTCATTTGCGTGTTTTCTGTGATCTCAATACTACTTTCATAGTTAAATTCCTTCAGCTCTGATGCGACATCCAACAACTTCTCGACACCTAAAAAGGAGAAATGAACATTACATTACAATACAATAAAATGGGACATGGAAGATAACACTCACAAATAATGCAACTCGTCCACCACATTCTTAAACTAGAGACCCTAAAATCCATCATAAACAACAAAAAACAAAAACAAAGAGGATCTCTAATATCATGAGTCATGACTCTCCCAACATACCTCCCATCCTTATCAGCTTGTCACCCCAGTTGAGGCGGTCATACTCGATGTTCTTCAGCACAAGCTCGATGATGGCATCTCGACACCTTCCGGATATTGTACTCTTGGTGATGGTCGTCATCATCACTACCATCAAGCTGTCAATCTCCTTCTTGTTTTCTGAAATCAACAAAGATACACGCATTACTAAACTGGAGTACCAAAACCTAGCAAAACTATAATACAAAACCCATAAATCGACACAATCATCGACCGGAATAGGGAAACAGTCTAAAATCTCAAGACCCCAAACACCCACAAAAGACGAGCAACACAACCCCATACCTCCAAGGAGGGCATTATCCGCTTTCTTTCCCTTCTTGATGTTCATGCCGGCGAGGGTGTTCAATAATGTCTGGAACACATACTGCGTGGCGTTCACCTGATCTTCGTCCTTGCTGTTCATGAGGTCCAGCAACCATGGGATTCCTACCTCTGTCAGCACCAACTTAGCCTGCAAAATGTGACTAGTCGTTATGACAGTGGACAGAAAGTTATTCTATTGGTTGGTCTAATAATCTTTGATCATCTTTATACTTATAGATTTTGTGATGATACATGACACTGAATCATTTTTATGGGTTAGAGAGAGAGAGAGAGAGAGAGAGAGAGAGAGAGAGAGAGAGAGAGAGAGAGAGAGAGAGAGAGAGAGAGAGAGAGAGAGAGAGAGAGAGAGAAAGAGAGAAGAAAGAGAGAGAGAAGAAAGAGAGAAAGAAGAAAGAGAGAAAGAAGAAAGAGAGAAAGAAGAAAGAGAGAAAGAAGAAAGAGAGAAAGAAGAAAGAGAGAGAGAAGAAAGAGAGAGAGAAGAAAGAGAGAAGAGAGAAAGAGAGAAAGAGAGAAGAGAGAAAGAGAGAAGAGAGAAAGAGAGAAGAGAGAAAGAAAGAAAGAACAAGAAAGAGAGAG
>BOPN01002526.1:17500-20000 GCA_017312705.2 Penaeus japonicus
AAAGGAAAAAAAACAAAAAACATCATTCTAATGAACCCGATGAAACGAGAGAATGGCAACAGAGACGACGAAGAATGGTTACAAAACTGAAGAATAACAAAGCAAGAATAAATAGATGGTAGAGGTAATAGAGGGAGTCTCATCAGAAGGCAATCACTGGGGATTATGAGAGTTGTTAGAAAGGTAGATTGCGTCTTATCATCAAGAGCTAGATAAAAACAGGTTATTTTATGATGTGTGTGGGACAGACATTCAGACATACTAGAGGATAGGTGAATATGTAGTCGCGATATTTTCACTTCTTTAACCATTTAAGATGCATGCTATCGAATTTATTGAATAGATAAGCTATGTGATTATATTGTGTGATGTTGCTCTGCATTTGGGTGATTGAAACAAAGAATAGCTTAAGATACACAATTATTAAACCAGCGGTTGTGTTGTTGTAGGGTTTTGAAGATCAGTGATGACTTGAAACGATTTCGGGCATAGTAAAACAATCAAGAAATGAGCAGGTAGAGGCAAAACTAAGCTTACACTCATATTCAATATCATAACGAAATTGGTGTCGAATCATGGTACAACATTTTTCACCTGAACTAATACTTAAGCTATTTGCTCAGTTAATATTGTATTTTTAGAAAGGATTCGGGAGAGATTTCCCAGTGGTTCCTAGTTCAGTCGCTTTCTACATATATTCTTAACATATCCTTATCTTCTCATCACACTCCTCAGCATGATCCATTGGCATATGAAAAATATTGATTTCACTATCACCACTGTATATTTCCGAATTGAAGACACTTTTGCTTCTTTACCTAAACCTCTTATCTAAGATGCATGTTTGCATTTGTATTGGACTTTGAAAGTATATTGGGTTGTTGTCAGTGATGATTTGGAAGGATTTCGGGTCTGGAGCAGGCAAAGTGGCGGGGAATCGCGGTATAGCCAATTTCAGGTAAAAGTGAACTAATGCATAAGCTATTTCCTCTGGCAAGATTATATATTGTTTTAGAAGGAACCCGGAGAACGTTTCCTGGTGGTTCATAAAGAAAGGAATTCGGGATGTAGAGTTAGCTTGCTATGCTTCTGCATCTGTGGCCATTTGTTTGATATAGGTTTGATACAGCTACGTTCCCCATGATTTTAATTTTGATAGTCCATAATAAACACATTATCCATGTTTAACTGCACCAAAAACTTTTTATAAAGTCAATAATAAAGAAATGAAGATTGTATTTATGTATAACATATATAAGTAAAATGTGGTAGATTACAGGCAATTCCTTCACTATACAGCGTCCTTGTCTCACCTTGTCTCATGATCATTCTGTTATCCAATGAGAGGGCTTCTCCAGAAGTGATAATCATAATGATAATAATAGTTTATCTTTATTCAGAAAGATAGACGCATATAAATATTGTTGCATTATCGTACACATTTGAATTGATCAAATAATAAAACCTGTTTTATCAAAGTACGATAATCTGATTTTTTTTTTTCAGTTGTCTATATATATATATATATATAAAAATCAGGTTTCCTTTGATTTACTCATTCAGTTTATATTTTATATTGTTCTCAACGTCGTAATTCAGTCTACTAACTATAGTTATAACTGCAATACACAAAATATTTAATATATTTTGCAATTCAAACCACTCTTGTTAATGTTTCTATAACCATACCTGTTATCACAGGCGTATGTTTGCGAATGTATTAAATAAAATAGGAAACTGTACCTACATCCATAAAGTGACGTTGATGATACAACAATCCAGCGAAATTTTATATCTGACATACTGAATGGAACCACTAGTTGCTTGAGGATTTTGAAGGTAGATCGAGCTGTTGTCAGTGATGACTTGGAACTATTTTGGGTATGCCAGGACAAGCGGGAATGGAACTGGTGGTGGCAAAATACTCCTTGACTCACGAACTCAAAATCATAACGAATATGGTGACGGATCATGATAGAGCCATTTTCAGTTTACAGTGAGCTAATGCTGAAGCTGTTTGCCCTGACAACATTATATATTGTTAGCTGGATATGTTCATATTAAACATATCTATAATCAACAACTTGAAAGATTGTTGTGAAACCGGTAAAATAGATATGTACGTATTTTGTAACTCGGTAAAATATATATGTGCTTTTTTTTTTGTTTTTTTTTTGTAACTCGGTAAAATAGATAAGTTCGTATTTTGTAACTCAAACCAGTTTTGTTAATTCAGATGCATATTTATAAACTGAATTAGATAATTTCATTTGGGTTTTATCTTCACCTAACCATATTTAGGACTGCATTATATCCTAGCCACAGTAAATCCCGCTGACATATGAAGGTATGATTTCACTGTTAGTTGTAATGAATAGTAATTGTATATTTCAGAATGCACGCCATCCTAATGAACCCTTCGAACATCGGCATGGGAAGGGCATATTAAGATGTTTTGATATACGAATCTAAGTATGATATATTAGCAAGGTTAAACTAA
>BOPN01002526.1:25000-32500 GCA_017312705.2 Penaeus japonicus
TTTTCTGAGTCTGAGACTTTCGCAGTAAAGCATTATTTCTATGTACTCAGACTAATGGTATTTATTGTTTAACTTTTTATCATCAAATATAGAAACAACTGAAATACTGTCACCGCACGTATCGTGTTAGCAAAAGGCAATCCTTGGATCTGTATGTCCATTATGACAATCATTATGTCCATCACAAGCAGGGCAGCTGTTGACAAAAGATGTTAGGTTATTAGAGGCAGCAGCCCGCGGCGCCGCGCCCTTGGAACTCGGCATCGTGTGGCTTCAGCCAATAAAAAATCGGCTCACCCCTCATGGACTTTGGAAATACTAGCTCTTACTATGACTATTTTCTCATCCACTCGCCATCTGCCATTCTTCTAGGAATGACAAGATCGAGAATCAGAATGGCCGACCACTGCTATCGTTAGTATGTCGTGGAAATTCAATGTAAACCAAGTCTACAGAAACGCCTTTGTTATATATTCTCAAAATAACTACCTTCCACACATATAAACTTCAATTGTTGAGTGTATCCATGAGTTTGTCTGCCCGCTAAAATTAAGTAAATTATGCATATTGTAAATACACTCGAAAAACGCGATTTTCGATTTTTTTCAGGCGATTTTGCTCAGGAATGGCATATGGCATAATCGTACAAAAATGACGCCGACATGACAATGGCTTTGATACGTTGATAATTTTTGTCTACTTTTTGCGAGGTTTTGAGAATATATATTCATCATAAATACAATTTATAAAGATAGACAGAAAAGTATGATAATTCATAGTAAATTCTGAAATATGCATTAATGGTGAAACATGAATTATGGTTAACAGATCAATCGATATACCAGAACGGATTTAGACATAAGACATGGTAGTAGATGTATCTCCCTAGCAACGACCTTGATTTTGTTTTATCTATTACAGACATTTTTTGTGTGCGTTTATGTAACATATATGATAGAATGACGTACTCTTTAGAGATTTCATGCTCCTCCTTTACGAAACTCTTCAATCATAGGGCATATCACTGCATAGTGGTCAAGGGTGTGTGGATAAGATTGCTTACGCATTTTGAACCCAGTCCCCTCAGAACGGGTTGGGACTGCTTCGTCTTGGACATCGCTTTGTGATGAGTGACTGGTCTGATCAATTTAATCGTTACAAAAATGTCATACTCAATATTATACTTATGACTGACTGCATGATTAAGAATAGTAGTTCAGCAGTTATAGTCTTCCATTCAGTACATGCCTCTCTGTTGTCATTTTAGAGCACAAAGTGAGGAGTTTGCTCTATGCCATACGATCAGCTACTTTGAGAGAAGCAAGTAATTCAAACAACGCCACAAGCTATTATTCTCTGATGCCTTCTGCAAATATCTCAAGAGATGCCGAAGGTATACAGATTAAGACAGACACCATTGCCTATGCTGACCGCTGTTGTTCGCAATGAGGTGCCCTATTGTACCATCTGCAGGATTGCGAGAACACCCACTTCCACAGGCAGGACCCACAGACGACAACCGCTGGGCTGGTTGGGCGAATATGCCTTTTGGTTGGTTTCTTAGTGGCAGCTGGAGCGCCGCATCGGTAAGCATTCAGTGATGACGGTCAGATGAGTCAGCTCGAACAGCTGACAAAGGCCGGGCGGCCTATGTGCAACCAGCTCGGACGAAGCGTTCTCTTCGTAAATCTCTTTGAAGTAAACTCTGCCTGGAGAACGGATGCCAGTTGCTGAGTCTGATTCCAGTAACGCTGATCCTTCCTGTAACTTTGCATACGATGCAGTACATGCGGCTGAAGTTACTGACCCATCAGTGAAAATAATTTTCAAGTGGAAGCAGTTTTCAAGTTGCTCCTTAGGGGACACTTGCCTTGTAATATCAACCTCAAATGGCGGAACAGAATGTTTTAGATGGAATCTTTTTAGCAAAACTTTAAGGAAGAGGAAGAGAGGTGGCTTGCGGAAATATCCCCACCAGCTCCTTTCACCCCTGCACCTTTTCGATACCACTGATGTCGAAGTACTTAGGTTTCGAAAAGTCCTGTAGGATGTTAAGAAAATGGACATAGCTCTGCCGTCGACAAATGTTTTTTTTTTTTATCTAAATTAATGTCAGCAAATGCTTATCGGGTCAGTAGTTAATGTGTAATGCCAGTATATCAATGCTATTATAAACTATGATACATTTTTTTTTTTTAAGTTTTACAACCTGTATGACAAAAATATTGTATGGTTATTAAAAATAACAGTTGGATCATGGGTCTTCTACTGAAAACCTTAAAATGTTCGCCTGGCACATACGATCATTAGTCCGAAAGTCGTCAGCTGACCCGAGGCAGTTACAATAGATTATTTAATGTTGACATCCAAATATCAGAACATGCCTCATCATTTGCATCATTTCCACTTAACCATAATCCATGATGGGGAATCACGAGTTTTTTTCTGAGGCATCACAGGCACTGCACCAAGACACTGGGCCAAAGCAGGCTTGAAAATTACCATTTTCTACTTTAATTTACTTCGAATGAGTACACAAAGTCGAAACAAAACAAAAATACATGTGTATATATATGTATATGTATATCTATATAAATATGAATATAATATATAATATATATATATATATATATATATATATATATATATATATATATATATATATATATATATATATATATATATATATATATATATATATATATATATATATATATATATATGTATATATATATCATTGTGGTACTGTTTCATTATATTTGTGTTGTGTGCCGTTACTGTGTCTGTGTTTTGTGATCCATACATACACATATATATATACATACTGTATACATACATATATATGTATGTATATGTATATATACTGTATGTAAGTATGCATATAGATATACATACATATATACATACGTATACATAAATATACATATATATGTATGTATATATATAAATATATATATATATATATATATATATATATATATATATATATATATATATATATATATATATATATATATATAAACGTATGTGTATATATACATTTGTACATATCTATACATTTATATGTATATATATATATATATATATATATATATATATATATATATATATTTATATATATATATATATATATATATATATATATATATATAAGTATATGTATATATTTATTTATATGTATATATATATACATATATATACATACATATATATATATATATATATATATATATATATATATATATATATATATATATATGTATATATATACATATAAATACATATATATATATATATATATATATATATATATATATATATATATATATATATATATATATATTTATATATTTATATATATATATATATGTGTGTGTGTGTATATATATATATATATATATATATATATATATATATATATATATATATATATATATATATACATATGTATGTATGTATGTGCGTAACTATATATGCATATAATAAACATATGTGTATATATTCAACTACCTGTATATATATATATCTGCATTTTGAAATAAAAATGAATATTTGAATATATACTTTTTTTGTATCAGTGTACATAAAAGCCTTTGATAATGTTAAACAGAATAATATGTACAACATGAGTTTATAGTTGAATCAAAAGTCAGTCTCTAATATTGAATATTAATTTTTAATGCAGGTTTAGCTTGACTATTTTCTTTATGAACTCCCAGGGAACATTCTCCAAGTTCCTCTGAAAGCAATATATAAAAATGCCAGAGATAAGATTTTCAGCATTAACGCAAATATTACTGGAACTGAAAATGTCTCTGCTTCGATTCGTCACTATTTTCGCCACGATATTGAGCTTGTTGAGTCTGACTGCAGGCTTTGTTCTGCCTCTGCCTGCACCACTCCCGCTTGGTCTGCCGTATCCGAAGTCGTTCCAAGTCATCACTGACAACAGCCCGACCTACCTTCAAAACCCCAAGGCGCAGCTATTGGTTCCAATCAACGTGTACCGCTCCATTCAATAAACGCTATATACACTGCTGGATTCTTTCCATCACAAAAGAGATTATTTATGAGGACAGCTTGTAATCCGAAATATAGAAGCATCTTAATTAAGATCGTAAATCAATATAACTGAATATTCCAGTGAACTTTACTGTCTTCGAAATTTGATATAGTCTTAATGATAATCAGGAATGAGATTTTAATTTTAAATCGCAGTTCACCAGCGGAGATCATAGGGGTAATTAGACAAGGACGTGTGATTTTTTTTTTTTTTTTTTAATATATCGAAGATAAAAAGTAAGATTCGAATAGTGTGATCAAAAGTTGAATCTACAGTATCAATGCACCGTTTCAAATCGCCTCTAAAAGGAGAACAACACTGAACGTAATTCCAGTGATCTTTCAATGCAATCGTCAATAGTAAACAAGCACATGCATGTGATGCGAGGTCTGGGTGAGAGTTTTATTTTTCTCCCAATGACGATATCAACTGTACCAATTTGTAGCAGAAAACTGTTTATATGAAAAGTACATTAGCGGAATATATCGTCAGTGGTTTTAGCGTATCATCTAAACACTTACAGAACTTTTGAATTAGGATTAAAATTCTAATGCGCTCAGGACACATTTTCGAGAGCTCATTGATTAGTCGGAGTAATTATGCTAATTCTAAGAAATCTAAATGAGGTGTCAATCAGATGGAATGGGAGATAGTGGGTAATGAGCACAATCAATCGAAGCTCGTAGCTATAGCTGGTTTGTAATTTAAGACCCATTATCATATATCATTATCATATATGTATATATATATATATATATATATATATATACATATATATATATTTATATAATTTCTTTAATGTATTTTTAATACCCTATCTATCTTTGCGGCCAGTTACTACAGTAATTAGCCAATCTCCTGCTTTTTTTTTCTGCTTATGTATGCGTGTTTACATGTACCTCCATCAGAGCAAACGTTTTTATCCGTTTGGAAAACGTATACTTATTAAAGAGCATACAATAAATAGATAATGCACAGTATGCTAGTTAATAGAAGAACATAATTATCCATTTAAGATGAATTCCAATTCACCTTAGAAAAGTAAGCTAAAGCCAGTAGAGCTAATGAATATTCGAACACCTCCAAATAAGATTTAGTGATAATAGGGGAATAGGTGCCCCTTATAGTGACGGTGCAGTATTTAATGAGGAAAATGATGCATCGCAAGCGTCCATCAACTGACAAAGATTTCTCGCCCTTCACAGGCATAGCGGTTCCTTTGATCGTGGTGACGTCACTAACGGTAGATTTACATAATTCGTTGATTGATGCATTCATCACTTCCTCGTTTACCTGTCACTTTCTTCTATCAATGCCGATTCTCGCGCTTTGCTACATTCATCCACACGACGGTAACGCATTCCATCATCATTGTTGTTCATACTATGGAAATATTTAGTTTCATTGTCATTAGTAGTGTTATGACTATCAATAAGAACTTTATTTCTTTTGTTTTTGATCATTATTATTGCGACTATTACTATCATTAGCATTTATAATATTGTTATTACTAGTAGTATTTCTACTATTATCCTTATTGTTATCACTATCAGTAGTATTATTATAATGGATACTATTGTTGTTGTTTTTATTATTGTTATTATCATTATCATTTTTATCATCGTAGGTATTAGCAGTAATAGTAGTAGCATAGTTTTCATTATCATTATTATTAATAAACAAACAAACAAAAAATGATTCCAGTTCAACTACCGTCTCCTTGTGTTGCTTCACATCAATCTGAGTTGCAGTGATTGACGTTACGCCGTGAGGAAGAGCACACGAATAATAGTCTTAGTAATTACGATGGTGATGGTGGTGATGATGATGATTATGATAATGATGATGATAATGGTGGCGATGATGATGGTAATGAGGACGATGAAGATAATGATGATTTTGATGATTAATAGGATGATGATAATGATAATGGTGAGAGAGATGATGGTGATAATGATTTATTGTGTTGCAGATATTATGTTTTCATACTTGAGGCACTGATCAGTCACAGTGTTTACGATGATGAATGTCATCATTTTATCACAACAATGATGTTAATGATACTACAGCAATAATAACTACTACTACTACTAATAGTAATAGTACTAATAACAGGAATGATAATAATAATGATAGTAGTCATTTATCATCATTAGCGAAAGCGATACGTTCCTCGTCTGCCTCGCATTTCCTGTTGCAGATAGAAGGGAAATTTTGATTTGAAGATTGGATGGGAGAATGGTATCTTCCGGTAGGTGATTGTTCTCATTCTTTCTTGATATGTTTAGTCTGTGTATTTGGCTGTCAGTGGGTTTGTCTTTCCCACCCTGCTATGGGGATGTCTGTCTGACTGTCTGTCTGTCTCTGCCTCTCGCTCTTTCTGGCACTCTCTCTCTGTCTATCTGCCTCTCTCTCTCTTTCTCTCGCTCGCTCTTTCTCTCTCTCTCTTTCTCTCGCTCGCTCTTTCTCTCTCTCTCGCTCTCGTTCCTTCTCCTTCGCTTTCTCTCTCTGAGTCTAGTCGTCGTGGTGATCGGACGTGTTTTTGTCTCTTTTCCGGCGCACCATTACAACTCAGCAAAATGGACCCCCAGGCAGCACGGGTCAAAACTGCCTCCCCGCCCAGGAAAATGGGCACCCTCACGGCAGTTAGGGTCAAGGCTACCCCCCGGCCCAGGGTAAGGGGCATCCTACAATCCAAAGGAATCGTAACAGTGTTAATAGTGAAAACATGGATGGGAAAATTCGGTATAAAGTTGTATACAGAAAACCAGTATATCGAGCTGGCAGTGTCACGGTAGTGATAAACACAATTCTGTACTCTATTGCAACAAAAATGTCATGGGCAAGGTTGGTCATCTGTGAACAGATTAGAAAACAATATCTGTCGGATAAAATTGAACAAGCCCATGACATTGTTATCTCTCTGTCTGACAGCAGAAAGCCCAGGAACACGACTCGGGATACTAAAAGGATGACATTCATCATCGCAAACGCTATGACTGATCAGTGCCTCAAGAATGAAAACATAATATCTGCAACAACAACGGATAGCCCCCCCCCCCCCCCACTTCCCACACAAAGACTAGTTGCCCCCTCTCCCAGAAATAGCTTTTTTCACATCTTTCGTGAAATTATTTCATAAGTATAAAGACCAAGGAACACAGACATATAATGAACCATCTTACACAGATCATAATATGATGAAAAACAAAATGAACTTGCTGATCGGAATGTTCTCAAGACAATTATGAGGAAATGTGTGATGTATCATCACCAGTGTGAAATCGCCGAAGATGCATCCCGCCCCCCTCCCACCAAATCCCATCCGATCCCCCATCTCCAACCCATGATCAGAGAACCTACCGAACCTTCCCTTTTGCATCTACTCCCCCTATCATAACGCCCTCTACTTCCATCCCAAGGAAGTCAAACACTAA
>BOPN01002526.1:57500-60000 GCA_017312705.2 Penaeus japonicus
TAGTGTTTAAGTAATGTAATGAGAGTGTGGATATAGATATAAAATATGCCATGCGTTCGTGGGAGTTATTTTGGACGATGTAGGATTTAGGTACGCTATGCTCTTCTCGGTTGATTATTCTAAACAAAACAATCAACATGGCGGTTGGTACGAAACTTGTCTAGGGAGAGAGCTTAATTAGCTGACTGAGAAAGTAATAAAACCATGTAAAACCCGATGAGTAAGCTTTATTCATTACATAAATTTATTATTAAAGAGCCTCTACATAGGTGGCCATATCATGCTTGGTTAAAGACACACCGCGAGGAATAAGCTTTTTTGAACAGTTGCCTCATGGCCGCCACGCAACATGTCGCTTAACGTCTTATCGCCCTAGATCGGTCCACAGATCCTTCCACGCAACGCATTGTGCGGATTGCTGAAGTGAACACAAGGTTAGATCAAGAAAGGAAGGTTTAATGTTAATCACACATAGGAAGAAAGATGTAGAAAGAAAAAAACAACAACAACAACAAAAAAAAAACATGTTTGGTGATAACATGGTAGAATTCGTGAGAGTATTAATCCGTTATGTTATAAGTGTGAGTGGTTGCTGTTCACTCTATGGGCACTAGTCTACGTCCAGCAGGCAATCAGGCTACATTTTTAATTATTATTATAGTTTTATAAAACGTCATATTTTCAGCGTCAGCATAATTATCATTATTATTATCAGCATTATTAACAGTATTTTCACCATGACTCAGTTTATATTTTACTATTATCAGTACAATCATCATCGTCATCGCCATTTTCATTGTTATTAACATTACAATTATTTGATAAGATTATTTAATTTATAATTTATCATAAATGTCATTATTATTGTCAACTTTTCCGCTACTATCATAAGTATTTGTTATCTTTTTTTTTTTCTTCTTCTTCTTCTTCACACTATTTACGGAAAAACGACGTTTTATTTATACGACAAGCAATGCCAGTCAGGCATAAGCTAAAGACACCCAACAACATGTGTTCAGAACATATGGTATTGATGTGTCTGACGTCATAACCAGCTTTTGAATGCCCGCGATTTATTTTATGATCTTCGGCGGATCTTCTATGTGCCTCAATCATCTGCGAATATATTGAATGGGTTGTGCTCCTGATTTGATTAATAAGATTTCACAAACATGTACCCTAGGTTTCATTTGTGTAAATGGCTATGGATGGTATTCATAATAGAGAGACTCGTATGTAACAAAAATAGAAAAAATATTATGTCTTGAAAAAAAAAGAAAATATGTATTCACACACACACACAATGTATACATATATGCAATTGTATATAAATACATATACAATTATTTATAATATATATATATTTATATATATATGATTTATTTATAGATTTATTTATGACATATATATATATATATATATATATATATATATATATATATATATGATTTATTTATAGATTCTCTGCATATGATGATTTTCTGGTGTATATTTATGTCTATGTATATCGAATAAATATATGTTCTTTACATAATATATTTATATATATTCTGTATACGATTTACCTATTTAATATTCTGCTCTGTTGACCTACAGCTGACCTAACTTTACTCACTGTCCTAGAGAGACTTAAGTAGTGAGGTAGCCTTACATTTCTCATGAGATAAGAACTCTTGCTTGTTTCCCTCTACCTTTAATGATACAACTTGCAATCTGTTGATCTTGTACACAAATCTTTAGTGCAACATATCAGCTGAGAGTCTCGAAACTCCACATGATCCGGCATAACTTCAATTAATGATAGAAATGTGATAGCAAATCATATTTATAGCAGTGCGACGTTTATATGAAAAAAAGTTTTATCGTTTACTGTAGTGTTCAATACTTATGCATAAAAAAAAGGAAGAAAAAACTAGTATTGAGAGGCAAGTATCGATAAAATCTAAGGCTGCATGCATGTTCGTGTGGGCTAAGAGCGTGTTCGTGTAGTTAGTGTGTAACGGTTCATTAGCGATAATGTTTGTGCTTTTAGTCGACTCTTCATAGCATGGGGATTTAACTAACGGTATCGACTGCATAGGCCAGGTACTACCTTTACTATTTTTTTTTATTTATTCGTTCACTGGTAGTGGATAAAAAAATATGGAAATATGGTTTCATTGCCATGAATTTGTGCGTGAATTTTTTAGATACAGATTAGTCGAAAGTCTAGGCAGTGTAGAGTATCTATGTCTTAAGTTGCTTATGGATTGATTATTTATTTTATTTATTGATTATATATGATTTCACATTCTTATTTCAAGATTTGATTTTTCTTGGGGAGTTTCAAGTCAATTTTGTCTCCTTTTTTGATGATGGCTGTCTGTACTGCTCGCAAACACATACACACACACACACGCACACACATAGATAGATAGATAGAGAGAGAGAGAGATAGAAAGATATTTGTATATATATATATACTGTGTGTATATATATAATATATATATATATATATACA
>BOPN01002526.1:65000-72500 GCA_017312705.2 Penaeus japonicus
TGACTTTGTCACACAAAGACATGTCTACAAGTTATCTGGTATCCTAAACAATCACATAATCTCTGCAGCCCCCTTTCTCTTTCTTCTATACACCTTTTACTAATATTTGCGTCTTCATTAGTGTGTGTGTGTTTGTGAGTGCGTGTGCGTGTGCGTGTGTGTGTGCGTGTGCGTGTGCGTGTGCGTGTGCGTGTGCGTGTGCGTGTGCGTGTGCGTGTGCGTGTGCGTGTGCGTGTGCTTGTGCGTGTGCGTGTGCGTGTGCGTGTAGTGTGTGTCTGTGTGTTGTCTGCGCACGTGTCTGTGTCTGTGTATGTGTTTGCGCGTCTATCTATCAACTAATCTGAATAATCTGTGAGAAAATAAAATCCCGGGACTGCTCGGGGGAATGAACGACTGGGGAGAACGAATACCCAAAAGCGGCGTCGCTTTGAAGTGAACGACTGACCGGCTGGACATGCAAGAGGAAGTGAATGTGAAGTAATGTAATTCCGTGTCATTTGCAGTGAAAGAGAATGAACGTAATGTCGACGGAATGAATGAAACGAAAGTGAGGAAGATAAAATGAAAGTGAATAGATGATGAATATAAATGAACAGGACAAGAAGAAAATGAATATAATACAGGAGAGTAGAAGAGACAAAGGAATAACGTTAATGAAAAAGTGAACGAAAGAAAAAGGATGAAAATGAACTAAATGAACGTGAAGAGAGCAATAAAACTGAACGAAACAAAGGAAAACAAAAAAGAGACAGTGAAAATAGACAAAATTAACGGAATACGTGGAAGAGTCCGAAAAAACAGCTTTGCACATCAATACACAATTGCCAACAGAAAGGAAATGCAACGAGTAAAGGCGTGACGCGTAAAAAGAGATAGAGAATAGGGGTGAAGGATAAAGGGATGATGAGGGAACTGGCAAGAAGGGAAGAAGAAGGGTTAGCAAAGAGAGAACTATGGGTTCCATGATGCAGACGGAGAAGAGGAGTAGTCATTGCAAAGACCACCTGAAGACTCCAGCATCACACGCGGAGAAAATATATACGCAGAGATATATGTTGTGGGCGTTTTTTATTTCATTTTTTTTATTTCAATTCCTTAGTGTGTGTGTGTGTGTGTGTGTGTGTGTGTGTGTGTGTGTGTGTGTGTGTGTGTGTGTGTGTTTGTGTGTGTGTGTATGTGTGTATAAATATATATATATATATATATATATATATATACATATATATATATATATATATATATATATATATATATATATATGTATATATATATATATATATATATATATATATATATATATACATAGGTGCCTTAAAAGAAGCAGTGGTATATGAATTATATATATATATATATATTTATATATATCAATATATGTATATATATATATATATATATATATATATATATATATATATATATATATATATATATATTGATATATGTAAATATATATATATATATATATATATATATATATATATATATTGATATATATATATACATATATATATATATACATATATATATATATATATATATATATATATATATATAAATATATATATATATGTATGTATAAATATATATTTATATATATATATATATATATATATATATATATATATACTGATATATCTATATATCTATCTATCTATCTATCTATCTCTCTCTCTCTCTCTCTCTCTCTCTCTCTCTCTCTATATATATATATATATATATATATATTTATGTATATACTGATATATCTATATATCTATCTATCTATCTATCTATATATATATATATATATATATATATATATATATATATATATATATATATATACACACACATTTATACACCACTGCTTCTATCGTGACGAGAATAATATTACTAGTATAAATGGCTAAGGAAAATAAAATATACACAAAGAATACTAAGTTCGAAGAGCCATAATCACTGAATGGAGGGGAAAAAGAGTCAGGAAAAGTTTGTTCAGTAAGTAAGAGGACGATTGTTATCGGGGGTGTTATAGGTTCAAGGATGTGAACCAGTAATCGAAGTTGAAGGAGGAGACATCAAACATGGGTCGAAGGAGTTGAAGAGGGTCGAGAAAACTGATAAGGGAAACAAAGGGAAAAAACTGTTTTATCCTTGATAAGCCTTTATCAACCAAACTTTTCTGCCTCTACTTATAACTTCGATTACTTGTCCATATCTCTGGATCCATGTCGTCCACAACAGCCACCCTCTTTGCTTCTGTACAAAACTTTTGGAAAATCTCTTCCTTTTCCCTTTGTGAACTTTTCGTTCCAATGAGAATCCCTCCTCGCCAGTTATCTTCCATTCTTAGATTACTTTTTTGTTGTCTTTCTCACTACTATCCATAATTTTACTTGTTTATGCAAATTCTTCTCTTCCATTACGGATGTTTATCCTTTCCTCGATCTTCCTCTCACACACTTATATACCGTATGCTTGTATGCGGGTTTATCATACAGACGATTTTATAAATTATATGATATATAGTATACAGTATAATTGAGTATAGTATACTTATATAGTATATAGTTATTTGTAAACTAAATATCACCCATTTCTGATTTAATTTATTTCTCTTCTTGGATTAGTTTCGGTTCAGGTTTTCACTTCTACCTTCCTCTTTGTCTAGGTTTCATGTCACAACTATGCCTAATAATCATTTGATTATGTTAATGCCATTTCGGAATATACAACAGCATAAGGTTGTATTGACGTTTATTGAAAAGAATGATAAGCATGGACTGAAACGAATAGGAGCAATGATTGTTTCTGAAGGTAGATCACGTTACTGTCTGTGAGGACCTGGGACGATTTCGGATATGGCAGAACAAATGGGGTTGGCGCAGGCAGTGGAAGGCAAACGTCACTAGTGACAATAAAGACAGTTATGTTCCACTGTTCCAAGGAACTCTGAAATATTTTCCGTTCTAAGAAATATGATTGACGAATTGTTCATAATATTGATATTCAATTGCACTTTTTAAAAGTACGATCCTAAAATATGTGTACATATAGTTATATTTATACAATAACACTTTTACATTATATATCATTGGATATAAACATATAAGGCAGGGGTTACAGAGAGCACTTTCAAAAACTAAGAGGGAAGCGGTGTTCTATGACTCTAAAATGAAGCCGTGGTTACCTGTTATGCATCGGAAGAAACGAGAATCCAAGAAGAAAAAGTCGTGATTACATGAAACAGCATGAAAGGGAAGGGAAAGGGGAAAGCGAGATAGAGGATACAAAAAAAAAAAAATCAGAACAGAACTTCGTTACCAATTCCACCTTGCTGATTTGGCAGAGTGAGGACCTCTGTGTATACAAATAATCAAAGCATGCAATTATGTTTCTTGAGTGGAATTGAAAACGTATCGATACGGAAAATATGGACATGTAGTCGATGTTGAAAGAGCTGACAACATAGTTTTCCGTCTAAGATCAGAGGAGAGGGGAGTTGAAAGAGTAAAACAATACACCACATTATGCTCACGGGTACCGTTTTGAATTATGCTTTACCAGGTCTCTATGCTTTAACGCAAAACCTTTGTCGACCACCAAAGCCATGCACGCATGTTAAGAGTTACGTATTTGTGAAACTCACACCATATTCAAGGCTTTCTTCGCCCTCTTCCATGAGTTTCTCTCAAATTGATTACGCATAATTTTGTTTAGTTCAAAGAAGTAATTGAAGATCCGATTCATAAAATACAATAATTCTAATATCTATTATGTCTAAATATGAATAATTTGAAAAATAAATATTAAGAAAACAGTTAAACAGACTATAAGATATAACAGTAGAAAAAATAATGGAGAAAGTAATTGAAACATGAACGGCACAATTTGCGGAACATTGTAAAGTGATAAAATACAGTTTAAAAAAATGCCAATAATTATTTTATAATTCCCAGCTTATCCATCACCTCTGTTTTTAACGAGCTTTCTTGATCTCTTCATTATAATCTGTCCTCGGTAAAAATTGGGAACCCTATGCCTTAATTTACCCTGCACTTCTAAACCTTTATCATTTCCCCTTCCTCTCCCACTTACATCAATGTTTGCTTTGATACTTCCCTTTCTATCTTTACTCGTCGTCTCCTCGTTCTCTTTTCGTGTCGCCTTGCTATCCCTTCCTCTCTCCACATTCAAAGTTTTGCTTGTTTCTGATACACACGTGCTTATAAAGGTATATATATATAATCGCGTATGCAAAAATATGCGTGTTGTGTTTACGTATGCGTGTGTTACCGAAACGTTACATTTGCTGATAATTTTATCATTGTCCGCTTGATTGTTTCCTTCGGACGAGTATGTTTGTGTGAGTATGTGTCTTTATATATATATATATATATATATATATATATATATATATATATATATATATATATAAAATTATATATATATATTTGTGTGTGTGTGTGTGTGTAAGTATAGGGGATAGTGGTAAAAGTTTTGTTTTGATTGTTATCTATTTCGGGAAGTATATATCCGTTCTTAAAATGAAAATTAAATTGCAGTTTTCACAATCTCTCTCTCTCTCTCTCTCTCTCTCTCTCTCTCTCTATATATATATATATATATATATATATATATATATATATATATATATATATATATATATATATATATATATATATATGTATATATATATATATATATATATATGTATATATATATATATATATATATATATAGATAGATAGATAGATAGATAGATAGATAA
Source organism: Penaeus japonicus (assembly GCA_017312705.2). Lineage (NCBI taxonomy): Eukaryota > Metazoa > Arthropoda > Malacostraca > Decapoda > Penaeidae > Penaeus > Penaeus japonicus. The sequence continues at coordinate 69,751 of BOPN01002526.1, forward strand.
GTGGTAAAATTGACACATGAAAATGTATACCAGTTTTTATTAAATCGAATGATACAATCTAGTTAGACCCAACGGTTGGGCTGATGGCATTCGAAGGTAGATCGGGTGATGGGCTGTGATGACCTGGAACGATTTCGGGTACGGCAGAACAAGACGAAATGGCAGAGGCAGTACAAATCCTAAATTCAAACTCATCATGTATGAAATCATTACGAAAATAGTAAAGAATCGTAGCTTATCCATTTTCAATCAGCAGTGCAGTTTCCACTAAAGCTGAAGGTGTTGAGTTTGAGATAATCTTATATCTTATATTATCACAAGAGGAACTCGGAAAAGGTTCCCTGGTAGTTTCTCCGCTAAAACCGTTTTATCTTGGAAGGAATGTGGATTGTTGGCCAATTAATACGAATCATTTGATATAAGCTGAAGATGGTTAGAATATGTGTTGAATTACGAACTGTTTTGCATTGTTTGTATGTCTATGTATATATAAGTATTAATATGTATATATACATATACATAAATACACACACCCATATACACATAGTTATCATCGTTATTATTATAGACACACATAATTACCCTGATATCTGCTGAATTATTTTACATACAATCTATTTTCCTCGCATGTATGTATAGAAATGATGTATGTATATATGAATATATAGATGTAGATATAAATGCAGATATGAATATAAGTATATATAGAGATTCATAGATAGATAAGTAAATAGCACAGTGCCAGTGAGTTTGGAGGAATTTTTTTTATTTCATTTTTTTTTCTTATTCTATATTCACGGATCTCTATAAAATTAAAATTTCAATAAAATATATGATTATTGAACAGTTGTTTGAAGAAATGCATTTATACAACAACAAAAAAAGCACTTGTTTGCCCTGAATTATTTTATTTTTTTCAACAAAATTAAAATTCGTTGTCGTAAAACACAGAATTGATTGTATAGAAACATGGATCAAACTGCAACCGAACATACATAGTTAGTTATATGATTATTCTTTCCGTGTGTTAGATAATTTCGCCAAATCGTCAAATCGTCGTCAGAGTTGTGTAGCTCAAACAGAACCTACTCTTTGTATTAAAATATCCACCGTCAGGATTTTTTTTTCTGTTTCGAATAGTTGTTTGATTTTTTGGCCTTGTATAGACACTGTATTTTACTTGTGCTTTTACCCTTTGCATGTGTGTAGGGATTTGTTCAAATATTGTATTTGTTCATCAATTGCATTTTTTACTATATGTATATGGGTATTTTTAGTTATGTTGCGTTCTCTCTTCAATAGAATCAGATAATTTCGCAATGTAATAACTATGATATTTGTTTAACTTTAGGTCACTGAGAATGTGACATTTATAGCATCAGTAATATTATGGATATAATTAATTTGAATAATTTAATTATCTTTCATATCAAAATGTCAACTATCTAACTTAGAATTTCAAGCAATACCTTCTCCAGCTAAATATATTCACACCATTAAACACATTGCACTGCAATAGCCCCGTAAGGGAATCAATAAATCTCATTATAATGTTGTGGAAGTTATAAAATATGCAATTTTGTTGACTAAATTAGTTTTCGAAGATATAAAATTAGTGCTTTTTTATCGGATACCTTATATTTCATCATGATTTTACTGTTATGCAAGTTATAAAATATGCAATTTTGTTATTGAAATTCGTTTTCCAAGATATAATATTACTTTTTTTTTTTTTTTAGATAGGTCATTTCTTTACGATATAAACAGTTTATCTTCTGTCGATCGACATCAATCCACCTATATGATTTACATATATTATTACTCATCAAGCTTATTATTCATCTTTCAAATAATCATCCGTACATAAACAGACACCCTCAGTATGAACACAGGAATTGACACACACACACACACACACACACAAACTATATATATATATATATATATATATATATATATATATATATATATATATATATATATATATATATATATATATATATATAAACTACATAAATGTTCCACTTCCTCTTTTTCTCCTAGTTATACTTCCATCTGCCATCTTCCATCTTCCATCTGATTTTCATCACAAACCTCCTAAAACAGATGTTGCACAACCTGCTTTCTTTTTCCCTCTTCAGCATCTGTCCCTATCAACTGACGCTGCAAACGTAAGAAAGATTGAGATAAAAAGGATCATTTTCTTTGGTTAAAAGAGCTGGAGAGAAAAGAAAGAGATGAGGGCAAGAGCGAGAGAGAGAAAGAGGGAGATAGAGTGAAGGAAGAAGAAAAAGAGAGAGAAAAGGAAAGAAAGAGAGAGAAAAGGAAAGAAAGAAAGAGAGAGAAGAGATACAGGGAGAAAATGAAAGACAGAGAGTAAAGACAGCAAAAAAAAAAAAAAAAAAAAAAAAAAAAAAAAAAAAAAAAAAAAAAAAAAAAAAACATTTACCCGATCTATCTTTTTTCCTGCAAGTATCCTGTTTGATGAGTTTTATCCTTCTGCTACGTCTTTAAAGCACCTCCTGGAAAATTATGCATATAATCCCGATATTCTCCCAAAACTTTTTATTACAATGGACCCTGCACGTAACGAAGACCAGAACGCTCGTCTTTTGGAGGAATTTTGCGGTAAATAGCTCGAGCAGAGAAGGATCAAATTTATTCATCCCTGCTGCCTGCATATTGCCATTTTCTCATTAGCTTCACGCGCAAGCGAAAAGTTTCCCATGTTTTTAGGCGGCTACACCTTG
>BOPN01002526.1:77500-80000 GCA_017312705.2 Penaeus japonicus
ATAATAATTCCATCCTGTGAATCACTTGACATAATTTAGGTTGGTATTATAATATAGGACAGTCGTATCATACAAGGGGAATAGTAAATAGTATCAAAATAATAACCATTCAGAAGGCATTTTCTTTCACAGTTGTTGCAAACCGAACGTTATTTATATGAAATTATAAAAATATTTTTACCTTAGGATACTGAGACGCATCCTCTCACTTATGCCTATTGGAGATCTCTTATCTATATAATTTTATAAATATCTGTACAGAAGAAACAAAATGTTGAAGTTTTTGCACCTTCTTACTGGCCACCATCCTTCATCTTGTACAAGAAACAATTTCCCATTTTTTAGAGATTAGCCCCCTGATTCAATTTGCAAACAAAACAAAAGATTTTGTACTTCAGTTTTTGGCAATATTTACTCAAATAATGAAAAGTAAGAAATAAGGGTCCTACGACATGATTTTTTAAAGTTCTTTGCTACACATTTTATATAACATACTAAATTAATATAGGTAAAAAAATTCCATCCATGTACAGTATGGTCAGCAAATTTTAAAGTGCCATATATATTTCTTGTATTTAACAACCATGCATTCTGCCTATATCTTCTTTCTATTGCAAATACGTAAAATTAAAGTTATTTCAAAGCCAATATCACTAATTCTTCCTGATACAAACTCATTTTTGCTCTGCCATTGTCCATGCAACAATACTAAAAAACTATACTATCTGCTTTCCTCCCCTTCCAATTTTCTAGGGCCATTACCATTGTCATTATAGCTATGATTATAACTCGTAAACATAATCACACTTATAACTATATTTACATATAATTATAATTATTATTTTCATTATCATTATCAAATACACATGTGACATAGTGAGCAACTCGCGTTCTGAACCCTGATTTAAAGTTTATTAGAAATTAAAAGGAAATTAATTTAAGAAAAGAAGGAAAAAAAAAAAAAAAAAAAAAAAAATATATATATATATATATATATATATATATATATATATATATATATATATATATGAAAAAGCTGCAATGCCATGAAATCCCCTAAAATGAAATATGGTGAAATTGGCTTTTTATTTTTTTTATTCATTTATTATTATTATTATTATTTTAGAAGAATACAATCAGTAATTAAGGTAAGTTCTATGCCATTAAGGAAACATCTATAAATTGTCTAATTTCTAAACTTTTCCTACCCTTTGAATTAAATATGAACTAGCTTGCTAATGCCTACCATATATGCTGTTTAAAATTCTCAATTTCTATCATCAAAAACTGAACCAGTTTATACTATTCTACCAAATCCAGGTTTAGCATGTTGATCTTTCCAGAGCACCAACAGGCGTCATGCTTGCAGTAATTGTTTGACTAGTTTACTAGTTTATTATTATTTTTTTTTTCTGGCAACTATATCATAGAAGAAAAATGCTTTAAACTTCATCAATTTTATGTGGTATTTTCAGTATTCTACAAGTGAGTGGCTGTGTGAAATGTCACCAGTATGTGCGAACATATGTCCTACTTATTTCAAGAGAAATTTACTTTTTTTTTAAATTCATATATTGATATAGGCTTGCCACCGTTACAAACATGACCAATGTAAAAATAAATCAAAACCTCACTTTAAATCTCGATTTACTGAGGAGATAAGACGTGCCGAGATGGTTGTCGCTCCAGTTACTAGCGGTCTTACGCGTGCTCCAACCACTGGTAAGTTTTACCATGGTAACTCCGAAGGTAAATTGTTCATGAATACCACCACGGTCTATTTACCATGGTAACTGTTGTTGCAAGCGAATTTACCATGGCAAGTACGTTGTTGAATCCGGCCCCTGGGTGGTAAGATCAACACCCAATAGACCAATAATTGGGCGTTTTCATTAAAAAGGATTCTTTAATTATTCTTTTCGTATGAATTATGAGGTTTGTAAATCAATTTATCATTCCAATTTAGCTAATGAAACACGCATTTCATTCCCTAGAATACTTAACACCGCGACCGCGTTTGTGATCAATTATCCTTTTGTCAAGAAATGTAAAATTTCATACATTCAGTATATTCTAATATGAGAATAAATAAAATAGATGGTTGGACGTAACCGCATCCTAAAGTATATGTAGAGGATACTGAAATAGACTGAAACAGTATGTGGTCTCAAACTCTGCTATCAGTTAAAAGCTACAGACCTTTTTTTATAGAGGGACATATAGTTGTTACTCCACTTTAGTTACAAGTATGCGACTTATTTTGATCAAAAGATAAAAGAGTTATGAAATATTATATTTGTACATTCATATGAATCTGTATTATTCTTGACATGTGATGAGGAGGATTTTACATTAAAGGAAAGAAGAGTGTCAACATATATATATATATATATATATATATATATATATATATATATATATATATATATATACATATATATATATATATATATATATATATATATATATGTATATGTATATATATATATATATATATATA
>BOPN01002526.1:100000-102500 GCA_017312705.2 Penaeus japonicus
GTGGAATCTCGACGTTAAAACAAAAATCATAGCAACCACCATGTCTATTTGGCGATCTGACATGTTACATTATTTTTGTCAAATTATTTTTCCATCAAAATATTGCGAAAAAAAGGGGGAATGTAGTTTTACGCACGCAGCACGTATTCAACGAAATCAAATTAAAACATTAATATGTACATGGTATTAATGTCATCGTTGAAACTGTAGTATAATATATTTCAAAGAACTCGTATTTTTAAATAATTCTTCTATTTGCTCCTCATTCATATCTTTCCCTTTCTTTCATTTAAACATGAGACCAATGTACCAACCGTAACCTGCTTTCCCTCATCTTGGGACGGGGAACCTTCACCTCAGTTGTGAAAGATCATCTCTTTTGAGATGTCTGTCGCCCTCATGATCCTTTCACACTACTTCCTTTCGTTTACTTTTACCTTTTTGTCTCTCCTTTCCCCTCGCGATTACTTGATCAAGTTTCTCTCCAGTCGCCTATTTCTTTTTCTTTGTCCACTCAACGTTGGTTTTATCTCCATATGCCTGACTTACGGTGAAATAGTCTCTTCCTACATTATCTTTAATTTTCAGTGTCATCTTCCTTGCTCCCTTGATCTTCCGTATTTCTTGTAGAGTCTTTCTCACCCGCACTTTACTCCTATCTGTGATGTACCCATTATTATCTCCTTTTCCCGTCCTTTTCACCATTTCCTTTATTTTACTCTTTCATTTTTATTTGTTTTTTTAACTATGAGAGATCAAATAGAAAACGAAAATGTTGAAACTTAGTCATAGTAAGAGAGGTAAAGAATATGTATAAGTAAAATATCATTTAAGGTATTCATGTGTGCAGTTTCAGTTTCTTTTCCAATATTAACTGGTAAAGAATAAAAAAGTGTGAGTACTCGTGCAGTAAAAAAAATAAATAATCGAGAGGCTTTTAAGGCTATGTTACACTAGCACTTTTTCAGTGCGCTTTTATCATCGTTTCTTCCTCTAAAAGCCGTGTTTTAACGCCTTCCGTCACACTGCAAAAAAGAATCATCGCTTGAACATTCGCTCAAAAGAAAAAACAAGCGCTCAGAAAAAGGCATACGTTCTTGGTTCAAATAGACGAAGGGCGCAGGGCGGTAAGCTGCGATGTGAACAAAACAACGATGTTTAATGGTTATTGAAAATCAAAGTAATGAATACAAGCATTTTTTTTTTTTATAACAAGACAATATTTAGAATCAAACTTTATTAGGTCAATGATTTCATAATAATGTGTTCAAGCGGAAACGATCTTTTTCGTTTGACTAAAAACATTGCTTTAAACTCGAAAAACAACAGAAATGAGAGTCCATGGAAAAGTTCTATTGTGATATAGCTGTAACTTTAATTTATTACGCTATTAAAGCTGTAACTCCAATCTGTTACGCTATTAAAGCTGTAACTTTTATTTATTTCAGTAACACTTCTTAACCAGCAGGTTATAAATATCATATCATATACACAATTGACCATCAAATATATATAAATATCAGTCAGATCAGTATATATGTAAAATTGTCTGAACAAGTTTAAAATCCTAAAACCTTTCTTGAGGAATTGCCACACCCATGAAGTTCCAAATACATTATATAATTATGCAAGAAAAGAAAAACATCACAAATTTAAAGACCTCTTTTTAAAAAAGCAAATGTGGCTTTACTATGATCCATAACCATTGATCTTTTGATTTTGACATGAGTTTAACTGCAGACATTGTTTTCCCTCTGCCTTTGCGATTTCCGCTTGCTCTGTCGTACCCGAAGTCGTTCCAGGTCATCACAGACGACAGCCCGATCTACTACCAAAGTTCATCAACACTATCTTATTTAATAAAGACTAATATTAGCTGTCGTTGTTCGTTCATTCTTCAATTCCTTATTTCATTACTTTAGATGCAAGATAGAGTACAAGGTGAGTGTTATTATCATGTATGGAAGTGTTAAAAATATGGAATGAAATACAGATGATAAATGTGAAACAAACCTTGATTGGAATTTGTAATCAAAAGGGATATCCGAATGTGTCCAAAACGTCATTAATGGAGATTTTGTTCTTCTGTTGGTATTCACCCCCTCAGTTTTCTCCAGTTATTCTCCATCTGTTCCTCCACACTGTACAATACACTCTCCTCCATTAAAAATATATTCAGCGTTCTCTCGTATTTTCTTTTTGCTTTTCCCTAATATTGTTATTTCGTCAGGTTTATGGATTTTTTTTTTTAAACCTTTGGGGCTGGTTATCAACAGCTATAAAGAAAAATATCACGGATGAAACGCGGGCAATATTAACAAGGGAAAAGGACGTAGCTATACAAACTCTATAATTGGTCTCAAGAAACAAAAACTTGCTTTTATCTTTTGGATGTTACTAAAGCCTAATCTGTTGTAGGGGATCAATGATGTATTGTTCGGAAAGTTTAATTTTTTTCTCACTCCTAAAAGAATGTGTGTGTGTGTGTGTGTGTGTGTGT
>BOPN01002526.1:107500-110000 GCA_017312705.2 Penaeus japonicus
TATTTTGAAGTTTCTTACCATTGTGTCTAGAGAGAAAACTAATCCATTTTCCCTGTCATAATATATAAAAAGCATGGACTATAACTAATCTGCTTGAAAAATAATAATGATTAGATAAGAACTGCTATGAGAGAAATGTAAAGGCTCATGCTATGTATTAGGAGAAAGGATAGGAAGTGAATAACATAGAGCAGATGTAACTGGAAGATATAGGGGAATATTAAAAAGAAGAACCAGGGTGAGAGGTGGACAAAAATAACAGAATGGGGAATAACAAACACAAAGATGCCCAAAGCAAGATCATTGACAATAAGGGTATGATGCAATAATTAAATTTGGTGGGCGAGCAGATTAGGAAAGGAAGGACACAAGACCGGAATTATTGGGAGGGACTGGGTGAGGCCTACATCCTGTAATTAAATAATACAGGCTAACGATATATGCATACATATATGTGTACATATGTAAATATTAACACACAAATATATACATACATATACATATATGCACACACATACATTCTCCGAATTTAAAAATGCACACATACACACAAACACACACACACACACATTTATATATATATATATATACACACACATATATATATATATATATATATATGTATATATATATATATATATATATATATATATGTATGTATATATATGTATATATATATATATATATATATATATATATATATATATATATATATATGTATGTATATATATATATATATATATATATATATATATATATATATATATATACATATATATACATATATGTATATGTATATATATACATATATATACATTTACACATATATTTACTCTTTGCTTTTCATGCGTTTATCTATCTACCTACGTGCACTCACACACACACACACACACACACATATATATATATATATATATATATATATATATATATATATATATATATATATATATATATATATATATATATATATATATATATATATATATATATATATATATATATGTGTGTGTGTGTGTGTGTGTGTGTGTGTGTGTGTTATTGTGTGTGAAAAAAACGGTAAGAATTATCAGTAATATATTTCATTCATCGTCTTTCGATATGTAAATATGCCTACAGATAGAGAGAAATATGGATAGATTTTCTTGACATATCTATAGATGTAAAATATGTAATGTGAATACATGATTTATATATTACGGTTGGACTGTCCACACAGGTGTGTGCTTGGGGAAGCACACACCTGTAGGCAGTCAGAAGCAATATCAATTAGCCATTTATACATTTTAAGGAGAAAAATTATGCACACAAAATCTTACCTCATTTATTTAAAAAAAAAATAGCTGTCATGCGCAATCACTTGCATATTCAGTCATGGATACTTATTATGCGGTTATCAAGGTTGACCGAGAAAATAAAGATTATGTACATACGTAGTTAATATACAGAAACGAGTTTATTGCGTTCTTGTGTGTTTCTGGCGAAATAGTAATATAATCCTAAGCAATGATTCCTAGTAACTATGTTTAAACCCTTGGCACCACTGTTCACTGTTGATCATTACTAATGCATTTATTTTTTAAACACTGATTGCTCTATATCAATATTATTTAGTCGTTAATACCTTAATACCTATTTATTTAGAAAAAATAATTCATGCGCAGATTACTTGCATATTCATACATGGATTTTATAATGCACTTATCAAGGTTACAAGAGAAAAGAAAAATTATCTAAAAACATAGTCTAATCTAGAGAAACGATTAATGCGTTCATTTCTGTGTTTACTGCGAGACAGTGATACAGTTAGATTCCTAAGCATATGGTACCTAGTTTAAACCATTGGCACCACTGTCATCACTATTATATTGATTTCTCCACATGGCCATTGTCAATTAGTTGGTCTGTCTGAACCGATATGTTCATCCAATTCTAAGAATTTGTCACGATTATAACTTTTATTAGATTCGCTTCGATGAAAATTCGTGATATGGATCAAACACATGAATAGATTACTATGTTTATTGAATGGAGTCGTACACCTTTACAGGAAACACTGGTTGCGACGGATTTCGGAGGAAGATCGGGTTATTGTCTGTGATGACCTGGAATGATTTCGGGTACGGCAGAACAAGTGGGAATGGAGCAGGCAATGGAAGAACAAATCCCAATGCCATAGTCTTTATGGATGATATAACGGCGAAAATGGAGAAAAATCGTAGTGGAGACATTTTTGCTTCAGAGTGACCTATGCCTTAATGATGGAGATAATTGTACTGGAATTATTATATAGCGTTCTTTGGGAACTCCGGAAGGGTTTCATGAGCGTTATTTTATTTAACCGTTTATGAACATAGAATTCTAATTGGATGCTTGTTAAGAACTCGGAGAAATGGAAAATTAAAACTGGGTCTTGAGATTTATAGGCGTGACTAGCCTATTGCGTAGTGATAGGTAAAGATATAGATATTTTTCTTAGCATAGGTTTATATGCATATAT
>BOPN01002526.1:120000-125000 GCA_017312705.2 Penaeus japonicus
ATATATATAATATATATATATATATATATATATATATATATAATATATATATATATATATATATATATATATAATATATATATATATATATATATATATAATATATATATATATATATATATATATATATATATAAACATATATATGTATATATATAAACATATATATGTATATATATATATATATATATATATATATATATATATATATATATATATATATATATGTATATATATGTATATATATATATATTATATATATGTATATATATCATATATATATATATATATATTATATACATATTATATATCATATATATCTATCTATCTATCTATCTATATATATATATATATATATATATATATATATATACATTGTTGAAATAGAAATATGAAATCAATGTGTCATTTTGTTTCAAAATAAATGCTTTTTGCTCATATCAGATTTCGGTCTAATTACAAGCTTTTTATGTAATGGTTAAAATTGTGGGGTAAGAATGATGCTCGAAACATTGAATTATATGTAGATAGATACTAAATAATACTGCACTTCATTATCGCGAATGTGCTTCCACTACAATTTGCCGTGCCCACATCACAGACAACAGCCCTATCAATATCCATTGTAGTCACCATTTCCAGGAAAGGTGTATCATTCAATTTGATATGCGTTCTTTTGGTTTATCCATATTTTTTTTTTTCTCCAAATTAATCTCCAAGAACAAATGTACGATTATATTATCAAGCTCGCAATTCACATACATAGATATCTATATATGAAGGCAGGCAGAAGTAATATTTTTTAGGCATTCATCCATTCTAAAACTAATTTACATTAGAATTAGAATTTACTTATGCAAATATAGACATAGATACTTCTCTTTTTTTATCAAGCTTACATAAGAAAACGAAAATAATATTACTACATAGTTACGGTTGAGAAACAAACAGGTATTAATATACGCGCACATTTATGGTCAATTCCAACATACAAACTGTTTCATTTTGAAATTTGCTTTGGATTGTTTCAGATGGTTGTTCTTTTAACATGAAATTTGAGTGCTCTCTCATTTTCATTTGTGTAAATTGCTGAAAAATATAATTTTAGTAATATGCATAATATATAGTGAATATGTTTAATATATATGTTGTGCTCATTACCATTACTGTTTACCCAATTAGCAGGCTTATCTGTGCATGTTTTGCCAATTCTAGGAACTTATTTTGATTATAATAATCAACTATATAATTAGTTATCTCTGTTTATTGAATAGAATGGTACACCTTTACAGGAAACGCTGGTTGCGACGGATTTCGGAGGAAGATCGGGTTGTTGTCTGTGATGACCTGGAATGATTTCGGGTAAGGCAGAACAAGCGGGAATGGTGCAGGCAATGGAAGGACAAATCCCAATGCTATGCTAATTATGGCTAAAATAATGGCGAAAATGGAGAAAAATCGTAGTAGAGACATTTTCGCTTCAGAGTGACGTATGCCTTAATGCTAAGAATAACTTCACCGGACTGATTATATGGCGTCCTTCGGGTACTCGGAAAGGGTTTCCCGAGCGTTATTTCTTAAAACGTTTATCAATAATGAATTCAAATTAAAAGCTGTTTAAGAACTCGGAGAAAGGGAAAACTTAAACTGCATTTAGAGGTTTGACTCCATTGGTTATTTCAATATAATTTATTATTATGTAAGGGTTATGATAGTGAAAAGTAAAATTAACACCTTCGTAAACATATCATGGAACATTCTGTTGCATATTGCAGACTGCCTGGGATGATTATCGTCATGTTTATTTAAAGAAAGTAAATGTTTAATAAGGTTTGAGGGGAAAAAAAGTTTAGTGACCACAGCGTTAGAAAAGGAGACCTAATGCATAAGAAAAAAAAAAAAAAAAAAAAAAACATAAGGGAATAATTTGGAATTCCAAAATATTGAACATAAGAATTACGATGAGTCTTATGTTTAGTATTAATATCTGAAATATTTGTTTAAGTGAAAGAAATATTTATAGATTTGCTATGTAACTTAACATTTATTTTAAACCGCTGACGATCGACTCCCTATAAATCATGGATTTCATATATATAATTTCTAAGCCTCTTTTATATTTCCGACTTCCTACCTGCTTTGCTCGTCTCATATTAACTAGTAATTCCCTGACGATGAATGAGTATCCTCTGACATCTGTACATCACCGAAAATGGCGTTATTCAAGAGCTTTATTCCAGCTATTGTGATCTAAAACAAGGTGCCCCATGATATATTTCATTTGGACAATTTAAATTTACACCGAAGCAAACAGTTTTTGTATTTCTTTGTTAAACTGATCCTAATTTCTTTAAAGGATACTATATTTTATTAATTTTGTGAACCTTTAAATACTGTTATTTAATCCTTAATATCTCTTCTAGATATTTCTGTAACTCTTTTTCACAGCTGTCATATTTTTCCTCATTGGCTCTTAACAGTGTTTAACTATTGTTACTTAAGATAATGACGAGTATTGTTAGCTTCAGTATCATGGTTTGATATAACTGGAAATATAACATCATACATTCCAATAAGTCTAGATATTTCAAATAATGTAAATATTCAAAGACAAGTATAGAACATAATAAAAAGACTTTAAACTGCTAAATAAACCTCCACCTCGGAGCTCACATATGGTCGTTTTTACAAGGAAACGCATCATTTCCTTGATCATTTCCTCTAAAGGACACTTTATAAATATGCCAGTACAAAATCAAAACATTAACACAGATTAGATTTAAAAGTCAACAAACTTAGCTGAAAGTTCACATCCAAAATATCAACATTTCTTGACGTAAAGTTGGCGTCGAGTAAGAAACGAACATTCACATGAAATTTCCTCTATGAAGTTAAGTTTTTATCAAGACGGGAGAGAAGCGTAAAGTGTAGTAGCAGCTTTCTTAAGGTAAGTTATTGGGTATTGATAATCCTGAATCCCAGATTTGATTATGTGCTGATGAAATAATCTGTTTAATTAGTTTACATATCGTGTACTTATCTTCATAATAGTATTCATTTTATATTTACACACATACATGTGTGTTTCTATGTATGTATAATGCAACAAACACATGTCTGTGAGGACCTGGAATACGATCTGGTACAAATGATGTCTTCAGATTCTCATAGTATTATTAGTATTTAGCCATTTAGGGCCTACATTTCCTTATCGTCTGTTTATGGATACCCAGCGATATTGAGTCGTTAAACAAGTGAATAAACCAAATAAATGTATATTAATGTTTATTGAAAGGAATGATAAATCTTTGCAGGATACAGTGGCTGCGTCGGGTTTCGGAGGAAGATCGGGTTGTTGTCTGTGATGACCTGGAATGATTTCGGGTACGGCAGAACAAGCGGGAACGGCGCAGGTAAAGGCAGGACAAATCCCAGTGCCATACTAAATATGGATAAAACCATGACGAAAATGGTGGTGAAAAATCGCAGAAGAGACATATCAATTTGGAGTGCACTTAGTGCTAATGCTGAGGATGTTTTCAGTAATATAATCTTATAGTGCCTTGTCGGGAGCTCGGAGAAGGTTCCCTGAATGTTTATTTTACGCACATCTTCATAACACTATACATGTGTTTGTCTCGTGTATACATATATATATATATATATATATATATATATATATATATATATATATATATATATATATAAATATATATAAATATATATATGTATATATACATATATATATACATATACATATACACACACATATATACAAGTCATATACATATATACAATAGATATGTATAAATATCTGCATATATATAGATAGATAGATAGATATAAATATATACATATATATATATATATATATATATATATATATATATATACATATACATATACATATACATGCATACATATATATTATAAATAGTATAGTGCGAACGTTAATGTTTGGGAGAAATCGCTTCTCCCCATTATGACTGCCATGTCCCTGAGAAATAGTATTGAATTATCTATGTCGTAGCAAAAAACTCGTCATTATCATCAATAACCTTAAGAAAGGGAGGCAATGAGGAAAAACAGACAACTAGGAAAATGAATACAGATAAAATGTGTAGAAGAGAAAAACGCGGATTAAACGCTGGTATGAAGTGAATCAGCCAAATATATTTATATCAGCGGGACTTGTTGCAACGGATTTTAGAGCTAGATCGTGCTAGTCTATGAGTAATTTTTGTACAGAAGAATTTTTCATATTCATATCTTACAATTATGAAATAGGATTGATTTGTAATTATTTATTTTATTTAATGGATGGCCGTATATAGATAGATCTATATTATATATTATGTAAAATAGTGAAATAAGTGAATCGACCGAGTATGTATATTCTAATATTTATTAAAATGAATGATACACTTTTGCAGGAAATATTGACTGCGTCGGATTTCCGAGGAAGATCGGGTTGTTGTCTGTGATGACCTGGAATGATTTCGGGTGCGGCAGAACAAGCGGGAACGGCGCAGGTAAAGGCAGAACAAATCCAAGTGTTACACTCATTATGGATATAACCATGACGAAAATGGTGAAAAATCGCAGTAGAGACATTTTCATTTCAGAGTGCACTTAGGGGTAATGCTGAGGATGTTTGCAGAGATATGAATATATAGTGCCTTGTAGGGAACTCGGAGAAGGTTCCCTGAATGTTTATTTTACACACTAACTTATATTACTTTATATATATATATATATATATATATATATATATATATATATATATATATAACACATATATATAGATAGATAGATAGATATGTGTCCATATATGAGTGTGTGTATGTGTCTGTAAATATATTTGTTTCTGGAGATTAGTCAGTAAGAAGTGGATTAGGCAAATATATGTATATGAGAGCTTATGGGATATAATGCATTTTGAGATATTTAGTCACTTCAGGGGTTTTGGAAATTCAAAATTAGTTCAAACTTATTTTAAAC